>PVKA01010289.1:0-65014 GCA_004027165.1 Ctenomys sociabilis
TTAAAACAAAATTTTAAAAAAATACTTATTTATTTAGTTCAGGGTCTCACTACATAACTCAGCCTCCCCAGCACTGGGATTACAGTCATGTGCCACCACACCCAGTTTCAGGGTGGATATCGTGCTCCTGGGCCACTGGGTCTAGCACATCATGCAGTACTGGGGATCGAACCCGGTTCCTTGCACTTGCCAGGCAGGTGCTTAAACTGCAGAGCTATCTCCCCATCCCGTATTTAGACTTCTTAAAGGTCATTTCGTTTATTTGCAAGAACAATAATGTTGATAATTCCTTGGTGACAGTTGGTGTTAGTTTTAGGAAAGTAATTCTTGATGTTATCATATCATGACCATTTCATAAATGCACTCTTAGATGTTGATAATGCCTAACCTTTTGTCTGTTAACTGTAGGGCAGAGAATGCAGCAACATCTGTGACTTGGTGTTCTGCAGTGTAGGCCACATAGTGTAGTTGGCAGCAGTGGTCCTCACTGCTATAGATGGCAAGAGCGTGGCTGAGAGGTGAGTTTGTCTCAGAAGAATATTAGCGGTTTGCTGAAATATGTGAAACATTATCACTTAATTAATTGAAAAGTACAACCTGTGCAGTAAAACACCCAAATATTCTATCAGAATAAACACATGCAGAATACTGAAGGGCGACCCTTCAGGATTTACCACTAGATTTCTCTGGATGCTCTCAGAGATGGAGGTGCACTGTGGCAGAGCAAGATTGGACATACAGCTGCCTTGCCCAATGCAACACTAAGTATGCAAACCTGAAGCAGCTGGTGAGTACTGCGGTCCAGAGAAGCTGGCCTGCTGGGCAGTGTGTGCTCAGTGGCACAGAGTAGACCATAATCTCAGTTTTCCTCCCTGTATTCCATTCCTTTTCTCCACTACCAAATTTTTCTAGCTTATAATCTATATTTAGCTTGATATTGCTTCCTATCCCTTCCCTTCTTCTACAACCGTCAGCTATTTCTTTACTTTTCTTTGACCTTTAACTGTTTTATCTGATTTTTACCCAACTTCTAAATCAAAACTAAGTAAAAATATAATAGCTCATCTGACCTTTAAAATGGAGTTGGTGATTCTTTGTTAAAGGATTCTAAACCACTTTGTCATCCGGCGCTCTCTCTCATCTGACCCTCTTAAACCTTTTATCTAATGAAGATGAAAATGGAAAGCAAGGCAATACAGAGATTCTGAAACTGGCTGAAAGTTCTGAGCTCACTCTCTCTCTCTCTCTCTCTCTCTTTAACCAAGAAGGGTAAGCATGCCAACTTCAGTTGGCATTAAATTACTGAGAATAACTTTTGGTCTTGAGAAGGTCAAGCTCCTCTCCTCCAGTAGTCATAAATTGAAGTGCATTTTGAAAGTGAGGAGGAAGTGGTCAACGTAATAATTTTATAAGGCATACGACATGCCAGTTGTATAATTTATTGCACTGCCTTGCATTGTGCTGAAGATTTTCCTGACTAAAATCACCTGAGCTTTCTTATAATGCTTCTTCTCTTTCTTTCTCTATGTAAATATGCTGCACAGAGAGTGTTTCTACTCTTGAAATGAGAACAAGTATTTTCTACATTTTAAGTTACTCCACTATTTCACAAAGTAATAGTGGATTTATGTTAAAATTCAAATTTTCCACATATATTGCTCATACTACAACTGCATTACAAATAATTTTTTTCATATTTTAACATTGTTTAACATTCATTGAAAAATTCATGCTGTACTCAATCTTTTTGTGTGTGTGTGTCACTTTTTTTTTTTTTTACAAGTGTCATTCTGCTTAAAGTATCTGCCCTCCTGATTTACTCCTTCCTAAGCCAACACTGTACCAGGGACGTGTGCCAGATCTTATTTGCTTGAGACACTAACAAAGAGTGCACTTGTTGCCTTGAAGGGATGCAAGAGTACAGTTCCAAGGTTGTCCTAAGGACCCGAATGTCACCACCTGACTGGCTTCACACTCTGACTTTAGAACTCACTAGCTTTTCAGCATTAACACTGACATAACTTGTGTATGATCAAGTAAGCGGGAGTAAAAGCAACAAGCTTCTGTGGGATTATTGTGAGAGGTAAATGGACCAGTGTATGCAAACTTGGTTAACACTACATGCGTTACCTTGAGTGCCCACTACCGGCAGTCTCAATAATTAATATGTGGAAAGCACGTTCTCACACAGGTTTCTCCAAAGGTGGGCTTCAGGTATGTGCTCTCCAGGGACATTTAGAACTCTGACAATAAATATTGGGGGATTTTAAAATAATTTATATTTTCTATGTTGGAAAGGTTATAAAATAGATTTTAAATTTAGGAATTTCATATTACGGAATTGACAGTCAAGGCGGTATCTTTCTTTCCCCTCAAGAAGCAGTATATCTCATACTTCTAGAACTACATAGATTGTATATTTTCTTTCTCAGTATCTTACTAACATTTTGACCTCCTTCCTTTGTACTGCCCAAGTGAAAGCTACTATCATTTTGGCAGTATAATGTCACCATCGCTCCAAGCAATGTCTTTATATCTGCTGCATTTTTCTCTAATATGCTTTCTGCATTACAACTAAGTCAAAAATAAGAAAACTGCTTCCTAAAAGTGTAATTTTCTGAATATTCTAGAGCTATGTGAGATCCAAAGCAGAACCAGAACAAGTGTATTTGTATTTTTCATTTCAGTATTCTTCCTACAAGGATATCAAACATAGGAATTAGCAGCTGTAAGATCTTCACATGCTTGCACTCCCAGTGAGAACTCTACTGACTTCTGATATCTTTATCATTATTTGATAGAGGCACATATTTATGTGTAAAATGTGTATATACATATTAAAATATGTTACCATATTTAATGAAATAGCACACTGTAACACATAAAGTCATTATTAGTATATGAAATTAGAGATGTCCGCAGCTACATCTTTCCATAATAAAGAATAGGTTTTTATTATTCTTTGCATTCTCTTTCAAAAAATAATAAATTTATTTTACAGAAAAATATGTCAGATTTGTGATCTTTCTCAGTAATGGACAGAAGTATTGTTGAAAATTTGTTTCTATAATGACATTAAATTCCAGTTGGACATGGTAGTGCATGCAGTTAATTCCAGAACTTCCTGAGGCAAGAAGATCACCATGAGGTCAAGACCAGTCCAGGCTGCATAGTGAGACCTGTCTCACAAAATAATTAACAATTACATCAGCTATCATAATACGAAGGATACCTCATGACTTATCTTTTTTTTTTAATCAACAGGGTTTTTTTTTTTAATTTTAGGATGAGTTTTAATTAATTAAGGTTTTGTGTTGATTCAATGGAAAACTTTAAAAGGATAAAATGTATTCAATTGTAAATTTGTATTTGGGATGTTAGAAAATGGCTGTCATACATAGATGTCCTTTAAAACACTTATAAACTAACTATTCACCATTTCACTCATTCCTATTATGATGCCATGATCAGCTACTTTTCGTTTTCATTACTTTTAAGTGTCCAGTCACTCGTCATTCTTCCAGGTGACATAAAAGAATAGATCACAATACTGAGCCTAAGAATTATAGTGAAAGAATTAAGTATTTGTGAATTAGTCAGTATGATACATATTTTTGAACCGGTAAATTTAGTTAAGGTTAAATAGTATGAGCCAAGAGACAATATCACAAAAAGTACTTTTAAAGCATCTGAAGAATGGGTGTAATACATACATTTTAGGTCAGCAAGGGGACTATAGCTGTGGAAAGTACAGGACAGTGACCCAAGATGACAGTGTAGATTGCAGCAGGCACTGTACTAGTGAGAAATATGGCACAGTCTATGGGTGAGAAATACAGAGTCCGCAGGCAAGACTAAGGCTCAGGCGAGCTTGTGGATCACAGCCTGCAGCTCTCACTGAGCAAGCTAAGGACTCCCTCACCATCTCCAGTACCCTAAAAAGAAAACTAATGAGGGGCTTCTGATCAAACAGATAAAGTAAGATTTTTACTGTGAGAATGATTTTGAAATTTACTGTGATGATGATCTCTTTCAAATTGGACCACCATTTATGTGAAGGATGCGTTAAAATAAATCTGTAAGTATTTGAGAAAATGGCAAGTGAAACGTGTAGTGAACAAGTGTTATAACACATTTGGAAAAACACAGCTTCCATATGAATTCCTTGTTGACAGCTGAGAACCTTATACTACTACTTGCTTGTATCTTGGTGTAATTTACCTTAGTTGTTAGGGTTAGTGATTCAAACTTAGCTTAAGAAAGTTGTTGTAACTGTTCTAAACAGGTTTCCTGGATTTCTACAGTTAGATAATTTTTGGATTATTAAAAAAGATTTTAGGGCTGGATATATTGCTCAGAAGCACAACACTTGCCTAGCAAGTGAAAAGTCTTGAATTTAATTCTTAGTGATAAAAATATCTCATAGATAAAGTAGATGAGAATGTGAATGGTTGTTCAGTTGCAAGGTTGGACATTTTCCCCACTGAAATTTAAAAAAAAATTGAAAACTTGAAGATCAATGGGACAATTAAAGGTCAAAAAAAGTTTCTTTAAAAGGGAATTGAGAACTAGTGGTTATCTGAAAAAATGGCTATCATAAATGAATGGATACAAAATAAAGCTGAATGTTTAAGTAATACTGGCAGACTAAGAACATGACAATATGTTCATAAGATCTTCAGTGCCATGATCAATTTTAAAATAAGAAAACATCCAAGAAAGAAGGAAGAAGGAAGAAAAGAATAGAAGGAAAACATAGAAACAAAGTTTTTGTACATAAGGAGGAGAACAGAGGTTGAAGAAAGGGGAGGAGAATAGGAAAAAAAAAAGGAAAAAACAAACTGTATCACAGGTACAAATTCTCTATGATGAATGTCACCATCATGTATATCTAAAATGTGTCATCAAAATTTTTAAAAATCCCCAAAGTAAAAAATTTTCAAAAGTGCAAATGAACAAGAACATATTTTTACATGTGTTTTAAAGAATTTAGAATCTCTTCATAAATTTCATTTCTTCATGCTTGATAAGAACATCACTTAAAAGTTTACCATAAATGAATAGAAGGAGCAATTTCTGTTGCATACCTATTTTAGTTCTATTGCTAGAATAAGATTACTGAGTTGCGAGCATAAATCTGGCACTCTCCAATAATGTTTATTAATGTAACATAACTTTAAAAAGTTTAATTAAGGTTGTGACAATTATGCATCATTCCTTAGATCTTTTCTCAAGAAATATCCTAGTAACAGCCTTAATGTTTCTTAGTAGAAAGCTCAATGTCTGGGATTGCATCCAGGTCTTTGACAGCTGTATATATCAAGTAAATGTTGAAAGGTAGGAGACAGCTTCCAGAAATAATGAGTACCTACATATCCGGTAGTCATCTTAAAACAATTTAGTTAGAGAGAATTGGGAGGAAGCCAGGAACTGAAATTGAAGATGCAGAAATTAATGGAATAAGATAAGGGCTGTAAATCACCAAAATTTGCATGTCATTGGTCTTATACTTCAGGAAGATTGAAGAATGATTGACAACATGTAGGCATGCATTTTAGGGGGTGGAGGGATGAAGTTAATAGAATATGAATCCAAGTTCAAATGTGTAGACTCAACCATTTTAAAATAAGTTTAAATCAAAGAAGATAAAAAGTAAAATACTATATTGATGAAATACCTTGTGGGTCAGCATTCCATGTATATAATCACTATAGAGTTTAAGAAGTGCAAAGTTTTCTTTAAAAATTAAAATTGAGTTTTGAAAGAAATCTCAAAGCTTGTTAAATACTTATCTCTCCAGAGTGAGTCTGAGACATTTTTGTATGTATTTCCTAAATAAATGTATAGCTATGATAATATTAATGGTGACTAACACATTGCAGGAAAGCGCTATTCTACTGAGCCATCTCCCTGGCCCCTCCATCATTCTTTATAAAGACCAATGTATCAATAAAATGCAAGAAGTGAATTGCAGAGTTGGGGATATAGTTCAGTGGCACAGCACTTGCCTGAAATGTACAAGGTCTTGAGTTCGATTCCCAGTACCAAAATAATAAAGTGAATTGCGAAGGATTTATTTGAATTTAGATTTCACGCATGTGAATATTCAATTGGAAATTCTTCCACTTCACTAAGTTGAGAGGAATCATCATGCTTATTTATTGATTTTATGCATGACTATTCTTTGTAGCAATAAGGTAAGCCTTTGTTTTTTTCTTGAGAATGTTCAGAAAGTTGAATAAATGGGAGAGAGAAGTTGTTTCACTTGATCTTAGTGATTGTTTTTTTCTTCTTGAAATTAACAGATTTATGGTAGTTGATAAATGACAAGGAAGACCGCTTTATTGCCCTGCGATTTTGCACAAGATGGAAAGCATTCTCAGCAGGCAGTGTCTCTGCACACTTACCCAAGTCAGAGGCATTTGTTAGCCTGTTAAGATGTAGTAGCACCTTGGCCCAACAAAACTGTCTGTGCTGAGATGCCTACAGTGCAGGAAGAACACAATCATGTAAGAAACCCTGGCTTGCCTAAGCTGCTGTGTGGACCTGGGACTCTTCTACATTTCCGTCCAGGGGAGGTGGTGCTAAGCATCAAACATTAAGTAAGGGAAGATACGACATGAAGCCATGGATGTGACAGCAATGCATTCCAACACTGTGGATTCTGTAAGTGTTGCCTAAAACACGAATGAAGCACAGGAACTGGGTTTTAAATAATAGATGTTGGAAAAAATAAAAGTTAACTTCCGCTAACCACCTCAGTTAATGAAAATGCACACTACTCAGATACACAAATGAAAGGGAACTCACAGAAGAGCTGAGATTAAAAGAGAAAAATACATTTCATCAGGACTCCTCTGCTACAAAGGACTGCTGCAGACTGATCTAAAACAACAGGCTTCTGGCTGAAAAGCAAAGAGCTACTTCATTTATCTGATGAAAACGGCCCAGCAACTCCTGCTGCAGGCCTGGCTACCATTGCTCCAAACAAAAAAAAAAAAACTCCTGCTAGAAAATGCTGGCTAGACAGCAGAGGCAGAGCCTCACACGTGCCTCGGGGCCTTCAACAAGGCCTGGATTTCAGCTGCTTGTACGAAAAGATGAGGGTCAGCAGCAGCCATTGGAAATGCGGTTTCAGTTCTGCCTTCCTTTTTGCTCAGGTGCGAAAGTCTAGGTGATTATTCCTCCATTAAGAGAAAGAAGCAGAAATTGGAGAAAGTCAAACCACCTTTCTTCTGTTCCTCTTTACATCTAGGAAGCACATTGTTTTGTTAATATTTTTTCTAGTCATAGCAGAAATAACAAAAGATGTGTATTATTATTCTCTTGTGGAGTAATACTGTGGAGAGGTGATTTTATGTTATCTTATTTATTATTACCATTTTATTAGTTTATTTTTTAGTAGAGAGTCTCACTAAACAGATCAGACTCAGAATGATCCACCTGTTTTCACCTTCCCAAGCGTTGGGGTTTCAGGGGCGTGCCACCATGTCCAGTCTCAATTGCAGTCTCATTGTGCCCCGGGAGCAGGGCCGCCATAGCACGCCGAGGATCTAACCCTGGCCCCTGTGTCCACCTAAGCAGATGCTTTGGTCCGCTGAGCTATCTAGCAGGCCCTAGAGAGAAGTGATTTAAAAGCAAATCTTATCCGTTTTCACTGACGATGGTGCAAACTAGAGCTCTGTTTGGGATCTTAATTTTTATATGACTCTCCCCAACCTATACTGTCACTACTCATTTGAGTTAGTAAAAGAAATATTTAAACTCTGAAGTATAATAGAGCTCTAAAGGAGAAACAGGGGTCACCAACAAAGCGAGCTTCAGAAAAATAGGTGTCGAGAACAAAGAGAAATTCTGTCATACTTTCCTTATTTCTTTTGTAATAAAAATCCCATGGAGCTTTGTATTGGTTTACTTAAAAGAAAAATTTCCTAACTTTTAAACCATTTTTAGGGCAATAAGTTGTTAAGTTATTTGGCTTTTTGGCTATGATATAGTAGCATGGATGAATTTATTTATCAAAAGGATTTTTAGCTTCTGATTCCAGAGGCTGATATTCCCACAGGTAGAAGTGGTGGCCTTGGTCAGGGACCTCCTGCTCCATCAGAAAATGGCAAATGGGAAAGCACTCAGCTGGATGTGACAGAGTCAAGGCATGAGAAGCGCACTTGCTTTTAAAATATCTTGGCAGCTGGGGAGCTAGCTCAGCAACATAAGCACCTGCCTGGCAAGCACAAGGTCCTGACTTCAACCCCCAGTGGCAAAAAAACACCCCACAAAACACCTTTCTTTGTGCCTGAGACACTATCCTTGTGGACTTCATGGGGTCTCTGCACTCTGGCACCACGGCATAGGGAACCAGATATTCAACACTGGACTCAAATTTAATTTGAATATCAACAGCATATTTTCATATTTTTAAATTTAAAAATATGATTTGGTAAAGTACTTTTGACCACAGAAAATCTTCATAACTCAAATTTCAGGAACATGATATAGTGAAACATTTTTTGTTTTGTTTTGACTTGCAAGTTTACCAGGCTTAATTCCAGCTGTGTATGCTGACTTACAGAGGTGAGTAATTATCTTTCCTTATCCCTGTCTAGACACAAGGCAGAGGTACTCATAGCAAAAGGTGAAATAAGAAAAAAGTAAGAAATGTAAGTTCTATATGATGCTGGAGCCTGCAGAAATGCAGGAGAGAGGAGGCAGGGCTGCATGTCTTAATCCCAGCCTGACAAATGAGTAGACAGTTGTGGCAGCTGTGATGGAACCAAGTGGGGTGACTCATGGTCATGTGTGGGGCAGCAGGGCTCAGGAAGGCCTGGACAGGGATTTTTCTTTCCTGTGTGACATTCCTTTTGATAGGATGTCAGACATGCCCCACTGGAATGATGCTCTCCTGACATATTACTTCAGGAAAAAGGGCTAAAGAACATCCAACCCTAGATTTGATGACCCTCTTGTGATGTTTCTAGTACTAAGGTGCCATTTCTGTGAAGTGCATCTTGAATCTCCTTAACTCTATGCACAGCAAACATAATATCAGCATTATTCTCTATGATAAACGTTTCCAGGACTAAGGTATGGGAGGACAAAATCAAACATTTCAATAAATGGAATCTTGCTTGAAATTCTTTATGCCCAAATTTTGAAATATAGAACTGACACAATGAATTTTTTCCCAAATGTTTCACCAGGTAAAACATTGAGCCAAGAAGAACACGAGCTGAAGATGAACAACAGCACTTAGATTTTAAAGACAGAAAAGGAATCTGTTGAAATCGCATTCACACATTGGGCTCATGGGAACTTATTTTGAGAAACTGAAGAAGGTGTTTTCACACACCACTTGCCACTCGCTACCTTGCCTCATCTGGCCATGTGTTGGCTTTGTGTCCCTTTGTGCTCTGTTATTAGCTTCCTTTGCCCAAGAGCCTGATGCTTTCACTTAACATAACTCGCAATCAAATTGGGAGCATTATAAAACATGTATTTTCATTTACATGAAAAGTACCCTCAATTCCCCAGTTTCCACACTTATTTTAGACAAAACAGATATAAGTGTATTGCACAAGCTTGCTACATACAGTATATATCTTGACATTAATTATCAAGTGTAGTTTTACTAATAAAGTTCAAAACAATACACTTTCTGCTAATATGTACTTAACCACAAAAATCTAGATGAATTTGGCTCTTAAGCTAGTAATTTTTTTCTTTTTTCTTTCTTTCTTTCTTTCTTTCTTTCTTTCTTTCTTTCTTTCTTTCTTTCTTTCTTTTTTTCAGTATTGGGGATTGAACTCAGGACCCTGCATTTTCCAGGCAAGCACTTATTCTACTGAGCTATCTCCCCAGGTCCTCAGCTAGTAATGTTTATATTTAAAACAAAAATGTATTTTTCCATTCTTTCTTTACTTAATTGTCTGAATAGTTTTGGTTATGCTATGACAACCACAAAATTGCAATGGCTCAAAACAGCAAAGATTATTTCCTGCTTTTGTTATATATCTTAGTTACTTTCCTGGTTGCTGGGAAACAAGACTCAATATCCTCAAAGTAAAGGATGAAAGGGCACCCTGGCCCATGCTTTGTAGGATTTCATTTCATAGTTGGTTACCTATTATTAGTGCCACTAATTGTAGTTTTGTAAACATAAAACTAAAATTTGCTTAAAGATGTAATCTCTTGGGTAAGAATTTTGTAGGTGCTAAGGTTATAACTGCACCAAAGCTCTACATCAAAGGTCAGAGAACAGTGCTTTACAAAAGGACAAAGAGAAGGATCAAAATGCAAGCTCAGGCCCAGAACCACCCAGAACAAATACAGGAGACACTCGTGCAGAAGAAATTGAGAATCACACAGCTGAAATGTCTCAATTAATAGACTCTGAAGAAAAAACTGCAGAAGGGTAGAGAGGAAATCAGATCAGAAATAACCTCTGAAATAAGAAAATAAATCTCTGAATTAATAGCATCTGAAGTAAAGAATCAACTGCAGAAACATATAGAGAAAATCAGACCAGAAATAATCTCTGATGTAAAAAAAGAAAGGATAACTGTAATGAAAGAATTAATAACTGCTTATAAAGAACACACTGATACAAAATTAGAAGAGTATAGAAAACTGATGGAAGCTTTGATTGAACAATATAGGAAAAAAATAGATCGCATGAAGCAGAGTCAAAGAGATATAGAGGAGTTGGCTGGCTCCACAGTAGTGCGGACCAGCAGAGGAAGGTCCCCAGGATGCAGCAGACAGGAAGCAGAAAGAGATCAAGGGAGTGGGAAGGGGTCAGAGCCCCTGGCTGGCCGCAGTGGCACAAGCTTCCACCAGCCTGCTCTGCCCGGCGTCGCCTCACTCATTATTGCATTCATCAAGCCCCACGACTCAGCCGCCTCCAGCAGTCCCAGCTAGGAGCTCATATGGTCTGGGGAGACCTCTGTGCAGTCCACAGCAGTGCTTGTCACAGATCTGTTAGTGGCTCCTTTATGGGGCTGCTCTACCCATGCTGCTGAGCAGTCTTGCTCCGCTTGGAAAAACTGTGACAGCACCGATAGACACAGAAACAGAGCATAGCTAGTGAGTCCTCCTTAATTAGAAATAGAAAGAAAAAGCTGCAACATTTTTGAACTGTCCAAATTAATAACATGAAAATAAAGGCCTATTTTTGAACTAAATATATACCTGTAATTGACACACCAAAACTCCCCATATACTGTCAGTGTGTGTCTGGGGTGGGGGGGGTAGGGGGTGGCTCTTCAATTGAATGAATGCTAGTGCAAGATCAGGATCTGAACTTCCAGAATCCAGTACAGAATTCTGAGGCTAATTGATCCAAAAATATATTTGCCAAATGTGACAAATGAACCCTGCATTGTCATGTGTGGTTTGACCCCAAATTTCTCTCTTGGTGAACTGAGCATAGACTAGCCAAATTCATCTCTGTTAGGTAACATCTGTTTATCCCCTTTTCCTCTTATTCCACCCCATTCTTACTCCCTTTGGCTTGTCAGGGGAAGTAACTCCAAAAATAGAAAGATCCAGTCTCCCTGCACTCAGCAGGGAGTTTTAAATGCTAAATGGATAAGATAGATCCAACAGATTAAAAAAAGGTCCAAAAGAGAGATTAAAATATATAGTACAGGCTGAAAATGCAAATAATCAAGAAAGCAAGCTTGCCATGAATCTTCCTGCAAACTTATAACCCAGCAACTATTAAAGTTGCAATTTGTGTGTGCCAAGATAATTTCAGCTTATCTTCTCTGGGCTACACAGTTCAAAATCACACTGCATTTCGCTGGTGGTAGTCTATACAAGAAGAACAAACACAGCTGGTGTCACCTCAAAATTTTAGAAGCTGCAGCAATCCAGGACTAGATCTGGAAACTGTTGGCTGAGAGAAACATACTCTAGTGCCAAAGGAACCTGAGGCGGTAAGAGGGGACACAGGTGAGCAGACGCAGCCCCTGGGTTACAGGAAAGGGATTTCTACGCGAATGCCATTTCCTGGAGCGGGGTGAAATGTTGACCTTCCAGGATCAGCCTTTGTTCTACCGCTGAAGTATTTTCCTGTCAGTCCTCAAGCCTGTAATACACACTTTCCGGGTGAAGAATCCTAGATGTGGCCCAGTCTCCTTGCTGAATACTTATGCAAACCACTTTAACCTCCATTAGACAAAGTTCCTTTTGCTTATAATCTATGGTTTTAAACCTACTGATAGGACACTCCATGTGGTATGTTCCTGCTAAGAAATTTAATTGAGATCAGATTAGTTCACAACAATTACCTAGATTAACATATTTAAGAAATCAGCCTAGCCACTGCTAGAAACATGAAAGCAATGAAAATGGATTGAGAGAAAAGAAATAAGAACTTTTCTTCCTCCAAAAGAGCAAATGTCATAATGATTTTCTTTCCTTAAAAAATATAGCTGTCTTTCCAATTTTATGTTTTAGTGTTATAATTGGTACATTGCCAGTGTATAATGTTTTAAAGTTATAACTATAATTAGTATACTTCAATCTGTGGGTGGTTATGCAATAAAGAAATCAAAGTTTTAAAAATCAAGTTTTAACAGCAAAGCAGTTCACACAATTAAGCTAACAATTCAGGGAACTGCATCTTTTACAAATTCCAGGCATTGGCACATCATGGGGTGACTTTATAGCCTACTGTTTTCACATCCTTGTTGATCTCTTGAATTAGTCAAGCATCTGTTTCCCTGATAAAATCACATATCTATTTTAAGCCCTTTGTTTCTCTGCTACCATTGTGGTCTGATTGCTCTTGAATATTTACATATATGAAAAACAATTCTCTAATATTTTCCAATGCTTTTTTCTCATGTCTGTTTTTTAGCAATGACTAGCTCTGAAGAAATGGTTTTAAAGTTGAACTATGGAGAAGTACATTTAGTTCATTTTTATTTATTCACTCTCCTCCCTTTTCTTTCTTTCTTTCTTTCTTTCTTTCTTTCTTTCTTTCTTTCTTTCTTTCTTTCTTTCTTTCTTTCTTTATCTTTCTTTTCCTTCCTTCCTTCCTTCCTTCCTTCCTTCCTTCCTTCCTTCCTTCCCTCCTTCCTTCCTTCCTTCCTTCCCTCCTTCCTTCCTTTCCAGCAGAATGCTTTCCAAGGCAAATACAGGATTCATTCCATAACACAAGTGAGCAAGTTAGCAGGTTGCTAGGAAGTAGGATTCCCATAGGTTCACTCTCTGAAATCTCTACAATTTCATTTTCAGCATAATGCATAGATCATAAAGAGGGGGTAGCAACAAGAAATCTACATTAGTTTTAGTCCTTGCATGTTCAAAATATCTTAATATGATTCAGAGCATTTAAGAAAGTAAAGAAAATTTACAAAACCACAATTTTATTTTCTTTATTTATTTTTTGGTATTTTAGGGAAGGGCCTACAGGGCATTCAGGGTCTCACTACTATAGCAGACTTGAAGTGATTCACCTGTTTACAGCCTCCCAAGAGCTGGGATTACAGGCGGGTGCCACCAAGCCCAGTCCCAATTGCCATCTCAGCTCTCCCCGGGAGCAGGGCTGACACTGTAGGCCTGGGATTGAACACTCAGCCCCTGCACCTGCTTGTAGACAGTTTAATCTGCTGGACTATTTGGCTGACCCCTACAAAATCACAATTTTAAAACCATACTTCCAATCTGTTGAAAAACTTACTGCAGTCAATGTACTTTTCAGTAAATTGTGGTTTCTCTTTTCTTTTTTTTCTTTTTGGCAGAACTGGGGATTGAACTCAGGCCCTTGTGCTTGCCAAGGAAGCACTTTATTCCACTGAGCCATCTCAACCCCAAGTTGTGGTTTCTTATCAGGATAAGAATAAAGCATATAAATATTTTCAATGAAAATAGCTACATCTCCTGAATGCTAAGCACTGGGGGAAAGGATTTTGAAGTGTACTCCCCTTTATACCAAGTCAATGGCTTTGCTTCTGAAATGCATCAGATTCAAAATGTTAGGCTGACAGACAAGCAAGCCGCATGAAAATCTAACAGCAGCTTTCTCGAACATCGCTTGCATTTCATAAGGCGGTCTAGTAGACAGCCTTTCCATGTTAATTCCTTTCTGCCCTTTGTTATTGTTGACACTTTTTCATCATGATTTAGAAAAGTGAATAAGCTCCTCCAAAAAGTAATGCATACAACCCTTAGCAAGTTTGGAGTTCTGAAACTATTCTCTAGTCAGATAATATGCATTAACAATATATTGATGGATAAACAGCCTTAAACTGAAGCAAATAATAGGCATAGTCTTTAGTCTCAAAAGAAGGTAATCAAAGTGTTCCAATCAATTAAAAATAGCTATTTTAAAAAGGATTAAGAAAACAAAGAGTGATGCTTGGTTCACTTTACTAAGACAACAAATATTTGAACCTGTAGCTAATTCTCTGTACTTTAGTGTTTGTGGGAAAATCAATTAAATTTATCACAAAGGACTTACTGAAAGGGTAGGAAAAGGCTAGTTCCTAGAGAACGAAGGAAAATGATTGCTGGAACAGCTTAAAAGTGTGATTATTTATGCTTTTCAAAATAATCTTATAAAACCTTGTTAGAAAGACATTAACTACAGATAAAGAAATGCAAGCTTGCCAGTAAGAACTTACTCAGACACCAGGAGAATTTCACTTTGTTCCAGAATCTTTGCACTAGGAAGCTGCATGTGCATTTATTTGCTGTGACTGCTACGGAGTGAAGAGAAGAACTGAATTAAAGCAAAGGGTGGCGTTGTTAAGGAGCTTTTGCTTGTCTTTCAGACTGAGGTGCAGTGATGACAAGGTAGGGAGAGAAGTGGATGGAAAAACATTCATTGAGTTTAGCATTCAAAATAAATTGGCAGTTTCTTGAGGGAATGGAAGCATAGCGCAGGGAGGGCCCAGGGGACTCATTACTGGGCTCCATCCTTCACTGATAGCATGCGCTCCCTCTGAGCTTCGGAGGGGAGGTTCTGGAATCTTCCTGGTAGTTTCATTTCTTTCAGGTTCATTGTGTCAATTACCTGGATCGTACTTGATTTTTACATAAGACGGACAGGATGGGCCAAGGACAACTTTGTGGGAAGCAAACAAATATAGCAAATGTCAAACAAATTCATCCCTTATTGGACATGACCCATGTTTACGCTTCCTGTAAAAGTCTAGGTGGATACAAACTGTCAAGGAGAGAACTGGAGAATATGCTTTTCTTTGTTAATTCTAATTCTAGTACATTGTTGAAAAGAAATGACTGAATTAATACACAAAGGTATAGAGACATAATGGACATATATCCATGCTTACATCATATTGAAAATGATTGAATAATGTCAGAATATATTACTCTGTGACTATAACATTGGAAAAATATTGAGCAGCTGATAATTGTGACTTTTTTTTTCTAGCCATAACCATTTAATTCAGATCACAAAACTTGAGATGCACACCTAACATATAACCTGCTCATATTATTTAACTGCAAATAAAGTTTCTTTTCAGGACATCAGTGCAACTAATTTTGAATTACCTAAATAAACTTCTAATGCCATTCTTAAAGTATTATAAATAGAATATATTGAGAACAAACTTAAGCATTGCTTTTTTTTTTTTAGAACTAATGATAAAAGATGAAGTAGAATAGCTTCAGATGATTTCCTAGCCCTAAACCCCTAAATTAAGTTTCCACTGACTTTAAATACTGGTGGCTTTCTAGGAATGAGAGATCTGTGCTGCTGAGTACCCACTGTTTAGTGCAAAGACTGATCTTCACTTTTTCAAATGGTTCAATATCACCAACACATAAGTGCTTAGCAGACCCCTAATATAAGACTAATTTATAAAACTCAGCCATTTTAATGTTTTTAAAATTTAGTAAATAGTTTTCCTGATGAATGTAATCATGAGAGTTGTTCTGCAGTATTCAACTTATGGTTTTCCTGATTGGTCTGTAGTCTTCAATAAGTATAAGAAGTTATTGTATGAAAACATCTTTCAAACTAGCAAGACTGCATTGATGCATCCATCATTCTCAGGGTTGTTGGCTACCTGGGCATATTTACCCCAAATAACCTTGCCATCTTGTGTCACAAGGCCCAACTCACTCGCGTTCACCTCAATCACTGTTTCTTGGTAGTAATGCCCAACGTTGTATACAGTGGTGGTGAAGGATTTTTTTTCACACCAAGTATTGGCAAAAGGAACATGGCTTTCAGTCAGGATGTGTTACGTGTGCCTTCTTAAAATGTAAGCCCATTGGCCTAATGAGTCTTTCATATTTAGGTGGTTTTCTTGTAAAGCCATCTCCAACAAAGTAGACTTTAATAACCATCCTTTTCCATGCCTTCTTTTTTCTCTTTCCAGTTCAAATAACTTTGAATACTTCCATTTCTTCTTGTACATGAACTTTGGACAGAAGAATTTCCAAATTTTCTTTTCATTTTTGTTTAATCATGTTGGAAAGTACTTTTGCACAATTGTCCTTCTCTGTCCAGCAGGTAGGCAGGTACTGCTACTTGTGGGATCTTTTCAACATTCGTTTGGTTGGTGTTTCTCTTTTCATGCATCTTGGTAGTCTTCTTCATTTGTTTTTCTCTGCATGGTGCTATTTGTGGTAGAGCTTAGACTTCAAGCCAATCTTTTTTTTTTGTCTTCTTCAGATATTTATGAGCTACTTAACTTTTCTTCTTTCTCTTTTTCTCATGGTAATCCAAGAAGTATCCATAGAGTTTATAGTGTAATTCAATATTTTCATTCTGTGGCATGATGACAGGAGCTGCAGCAGGAGGCCTCAGGTGTGCAAAGAAAAGTCCTAACTTTGGGGTGTCCCAGACACCCAAGCTGCCTGATATTTGTGACTTGTAAACATGCTATCACTGTATGTTGCTGAGATAAAGAACAAGCTTCAAACATCATATTCTAGTTCTGTTTTTTTCATTTTATGTATTTGGAACAGGCTCTCACTACAGCTTAGACTTGTAGTGAACCTCCTGTTTTTACCCTCCCCATCACTGGAATTACAGGTGTGCACAACCACACCCAGTCTCCATATTCTAGTTCTTAATGCCTTCTATAGTTGGATAGGTTGAGTAGGATAAATGCTAAAAATAGATATGGAAATATAACAAACAAGTTCTTTAATGACAAAGTCATTGATTATTTTAAAACCTTTCCCCTTGAATTGTCTAAATTTTCTTTAATACATATTCATCACTTCCGTAAGTTGTTAAAAGTATAAGATATATAGGAAAGCTTCCTAATAATCCATTTATTCTAATGTCAAATGTGATGCATAAAACTCAGAATTTATAAGCAGTTCTGGATTATAATTAAGTAGTCAAAATGACATTTGCAGAATTCATTATTAACTTCAAGGACTCTTCCCTGCAAATTTTGAAAGGCCACTGTATTTTAAGACAAAGATTTTTCTAGCGATATTATATTATATTCTTTTTATGTAGGTGCCTTTGTGGAGTTCATATGACTCAATTTATGTCCTATCTAGGATAAGCATAAATAATTGATACATTTATGTATGTGTAGTGCTCAAATTATTATTGAAAAAATTAACATTATTTCTAACAAAAAAACTAACTTTTTTGTAAGATTAATACATATATTTCAGCCTATTCTTTGTCCAATCCTCCCAGAAATCATAGTGAAAAAAGAGACATTGATAAGAAAAATCCTATGAGGAACCTTGATTTCATCCTGTGAGCTTAAACTATTATAAGTTTCATGGTATTTGGACACCAGCTTCTGATTCTACAATGTGAGATAAGATACTCTTGTGTACCTTGTCAGCTGACCTTACATCCTTCCTTCTCTCTCTTCCCTAACACAGTGCTGGAGTTAGCACACATAGTATTCTGACTTTGGGTAGCACTGTAATCCACCTCTTCACTAATGATCAACTTGAATCAACATTGTTCTGGGCAAAATAAAGGGCATACAAAGGAAGAACAATTTTATATTTGTATACACAGAATAGTTAGGATAGATATACAGCTACTTTTGCTTAATTCTATGAGAAGAAAGACTTGTACTAATAGTGCTTGGACAGGAGACCCTGTCTGCTTCTTGTACTATGGATAACCACTAGGAAGATAACAATGTAAAAAGTATTAATTATTAAAATTGTCCTATTAATCATCCTTGAGACTGTCTCATTGATATTTGTCTCTCAATACAATAAAATAAAATAAAAACTTTGTTCTGTGTGTGGAAGGTTTACCTGAGGGATTTAGCAATAGCATAAAAGTGCAACTGAGGGGGGCGGGAGAGAGGCCACAATGTTGATTCCCCTGGAGAAGCACCTTGCACAGGTTTTCCTCATGTGAACTCAGCTAGCTGTTCTCATCTGTGGAGAAGCCAGATACTTGCTGCTGCTGAAGGTGGCAGCTATTCGTGGGTCTGAGAAAGGAGAGGGGGACTCCAAAAGAGCACGCACTGTTAATGAGCTTTGGAAATACATCAATGCACAACACACTTATAATCATTTGTGATTATGAAACCAAAGAGCTGCTGCATAACACAATAACGTTTAAGTTTACACACTGTGAAAATTCCTCCTGATGTCTGTCTTTCTGGCCATCTAACTCCAGAACAAGGCATAAGATATTCCTGGATGTTAAAAAGGAACATGTTCTTTAAAGAACCTCCTGCCCTAGACAGGAATTGCCTTGCATTAAGAACTTATCTTTTGTAACTTCCTCAGATGATTAAAGCTTCAGAGGAGATGCGGAGCATTTGTAAGGGACAGCGTGACATTTACAACTCCCACATAATTTCTGGGTAAAGTGGTGACTGATGAGCATTGCTATTGTCTTAGTTTGACAGTCATCAAGGGCAACTCGTGGGAGCATGGAAATGATCTAAACTCTAGGTACTGATGAGCTGCTTGGACGGAGTTGTGACCAGCTCTCTTCAGAGTTTACAATAAGGTCTTTCTCCACTTCTGCATGGCCCTTGTGCCCTGACTAGACTCTTCTCTGACCACAAGGATGAAAGAAGTGAGGAGCTGGTTTCTTACTGTGTCAACATCTGGCATGCCAGCAAAATTTGTGTATCATTTTTTTTTTTTTTTTGGCACTCATTAGTTACAGTTTTTGTGTTAAATTTTAAAATTTTCAATATTTGCAAAAAACTGTAGTCTAGCATATTATACTTTGTAAGCACTATGTAATTTAAAGTTAGTTAAGAGTGGAAAGACTAAATTCTTCTCTAATAAAATACATTAATTACAAGGTGTTTATGTCTCCTTTTTGGTGATGCTTGGATAAATTGTTCTACATATTGAGAGTAAAGGGGAGAGGAGATCCAGAAAAATCTACATAACACATGGAGCAATTTGGGCTCAAGGGTGATTCCGCAGGAATCCTGACCACTTGTTTCTAGGTATTAACTGAAGTTGTACTGAAAGTGAAACAAGACCTCTACTTGCTGATTTATATTATATTTCTACATCTAAGAGGTATAAGCAGAGTGGGAGACAATTCATGGGATGTGAAGTTGCACACAAGTAGGTATGGGTCCTACTTTAGTTCTTGCTCAGCTTGTCTTTCCTTGCATACTGCTCATTCTGTCTAACTTTTGACTCCCTGTGTATCAAAT
The DNA here is from genome assembly GCA_004027165.1 of Ctenomys sociabilis. Taxonomy (NCBI): domain Eukaryota; kingdom Metazoa; phylum Chordata; class Mammalia; order Rodentia; family Ctenomyidae; genus Ctenomys; species Ctenomys sociabilis. The sequence continues at coordinate 19,608 of PVKA01010289.1, forward strand.
AGAAAGAACAATGCATAACTTACAGTGTTTTAGAAATGGAACTGGATGTTATGTAAAGAAACAAACATAATTCCTGACATTTATCATTGCCTTTCTTTTAAAGTGTCTATTTATTGTGGGTTGATACATTTGTCAGAAATGAATCTTGAAGGCTTAACAGTACATATCTTGTTGAATTTAACAGAGCCTGCATAATGTTTTGGTTGATTTTATACTGAAGTTGGCCAAGGGAAGAAATAGAGCTGTTTCTATCTAGTTAGGTCCACATACTCAGGATTGTCTTCTTACTATCGATCAAATAAAAGGGGACCATATATTTTGGTAAAATGGAAAAAGGATCTACTCAAAATTATCTTCAAGGAGATGGAGGCGTTGCAGCACCTACAGTGCCATCTCACTCTGTACACAGAGGGGTTGGGATTTTTACAGTAAAAAAGAGTGGAGAGTACACTCTTAATTCACTGATAAGAGATATCTGCTAAAATAATATCTGTAAATATAATATCATGTATGCACCTTGTACAATACCAAAACGTTATGAAAACAGTTTGCAATGTATTAATTCATCGAATCTGTATGGTTAAGGTGTCTTGAAACTGTCTGATTGACATTTGCATTTTAATAAAATAAAAATAAATGAAAAAAAAATTTAAGGATCCAATCCAGACCAAAAAAAAAAAAAAAAAAAGAGTGGAGAGTACAGCGAGATAGCAGTCTGGGGTCACAGACTGGCCGGCTTATTTCATCTGCTCCTGGAGCCTACCCAACCCTCCCTTGCAGTGCAAAAGAAACAGGGCTTTGGCTTCCTGGAGTGCACATCTGCATATTCCTTACAAGCATCTGGCCTAAGAGAACAGGGTGCAACACTTTATGCTCCAGGTATCAAAAAAGTGTAGGAAAGTTGCTTGTCTTCATAGAAAAAATCTAATCTTTGAAGTCCTTCTTTTGCAAAATTGATTACATAGCTAAGAACTCCATTGATGACTATGTCCATTTGTGCAATTAGCAAATTTTGCTTCTATATAAATCCCTGTCTTTTTTTCATTCTGGGATCAGGTTCAAATCTTTTGACCATTAGCCCCCTGATTTTGATTATCTAAAATGTGAGAAGGATAATACATAATTCACTGAAAATTTGTGAGGTTAAAGATGGTCTCTGTGTAAAGCTTAATAAAACTTATGTGCTAAGCAATCATAAAGTTGTCGACTCTGTTATTTAATGATTACATCTTATAAATAGGTCAATTAGAATTGAAAATATTAGTAAAACACCTATCATTTTGCAAACTGAGCCCATTGCCCCACGAATTTGAAGAATGAAATTAAAGACTGAAGAGCATTTTTTTTTTTTTTTTTTTTTTTGTGGAGGATGGAACCAGGAGTTGAACTCAGGCCCTTGCACTTCCCAGGGAAGCACTTATTCCCCAGAGCCATCTCCCAAGCCCCTAAAGAACTTTAAGGATAATTTTTTTATTGACATTATTAAGAGAAACAAAAGGGTTCTAGCAGCCAAGGAGTCCTAGAAAGTGAAGCACTGTGATATTTTATTCACCTTGCTTTTTGGTGGATGCAAAAAAGTGCTAGAACTTCTTTAGTTCCCCAGTGGTCACCTATTGCACGTGGCTGCAGGGGTTTAAAATAAATCATTGGGGTTTAAGCCTCTGTAACATTCCATGTGATGAAAATTAGCTACCCAGGTGGACAAATTCAAAGGGAAACAGGGATAAAGAAAAATTTCTAAGTTCCTCAAAACTCAGCCAACTAACTTGGGGTATTGTGGCTGAGAAATTTCTTTCCTAAGAGTTAGGATTTTAATTTTAACACTTTATCTACTCTTACTGTGTTTGCTTTTACGTTTTTAAACTTAACAAGTCATAAGGCATAAACTCAATTCAGCATACATGTCATTTTCTTTGTAATCAACTGAATCTCTCTTAGGCCCTATTCCCTACAGGCTGCTTACTTGTAAAGTAAGTTAGACAGCTGTGTTCATTTTCTCCCCTCAAGAAGTATCCCTAACCCCTATTAGGGAGTGGGGATGATTACCAAGCTAACTTTTTAAAAATTAATTTTATTGAGAAAGAAATAGCAATGAGACAGTTTCAAAACAAGTTGGTAGGATAGTTACAGTAGTTAATGCATTGCATATTGTTGTCTTTGTAGTCATTATTCTGTTTTTGAGTTGAAGGGGATCAAAGCAAGAGTGGCCATGAGGATGTCCTTGCGCCAGAGGACTGGCACAAGAGGCACTCGCTGGGGACCATGCTGGGCTCACCAGCTATGGGTTCCCATTGAGGCTCAGTCAAGTGAACAGTGTCACTAGGAGTGTAGCACGTTTAGTTTTCACTCTATCTGATGACTGTCTGGAGTCTGACAGCCTCCTAGTGAGAAGAAACAAATTTTACCAAGAGATTAAGAATCCATGGCTGAAACAAAAGTCAGAATGAACAGTCTTATATGAAGTGACCAAGGAAAATTAGCCCAGCCTAGGCACTATTAAGGCCAAAACTGGTCTTGCAACCAGCTATGGCCTGTGCCTACCTGTGTCGTAGGTCCTACCTGTACCGAGAGGTCTTAGTAATACACAGAGGTCCTACAGTCCTACTTGTGTCCACAGGTCTTAACTATGTCTGGAGTCGTACCCTCTCCTAGAGTCCCACCTGCTCCTGGAAGCCCTAGCTGCTTCTGGAGGTCATCTATTGTTTGATTTTATTTTGGCAGTTTTGATGTTTTCCTCCACATCATGGGACTTGTCCAAAAACAAGTTTTATTTATGAGAGCTCAGGCTTTTTGTTGTAAGGAAATCAAGGCATCTGAATTTTTCAAGGACTACTCTAGTTAAGGAATTTGCTGATATTTTTACATTTCTATAGCTGTTACCATGGCTTTTTAGATTTATTGAACCATACAACAATATGTTATAAGTAGAGCTGAGACTAGTGTACAATTTGAAGCCTTTTTTAATATCTACTCTAGCATTTTGTTTAGTATTATTATTGCCCTATTTATCTTTTAAGTTATACTTTTCTGCTATGTGCTTAAGAATAATCAAAATTAACATATATATCAATATATACATACATACATATATGTGTGTGTGTGTGACCATGCCTATGTGCGTGTATGTGTAGCTGAGTTTAAGCTTCTTGGGGATTACTTTTGGGGCTATGTTGATCTCAGGGAGAGAACTCCCAACCTGCTACGTGTCAGAGAGGGAGTTCAAATTCATGTCCCCTGAAACTGAAAGGGAAATTCCAAAGGATAAAGGAGTTCAAGGGTAAAAAGATTTATGGGGAAATACAAATAGCTCCTGAGAGACAGAAGAGGTCCCGAACTGGTGGCTACCAAAGTCATCATTCTGAGAATGTTACATAGGGAAAAACCACAACATAAATACAGCATGGGTCAAAATACAATTGACCCTTAAGATTATAACTAAAGTTGCTTAGCTAATACTGACCCAGTGAGAAAGTGGAACATATTTCAAAGGCATTTGAATGACATGATTAATTTCAGTTGCTCTATGACTTCTAAAACAGGAGCATTCTGGGGAAGGGATGGATGTAGGTGGTGTTCTGGTGGCCCATTGGGTGCTGCTTCATATCTGGTCTTCATAGACCCACTGCAGTGTGTGCTCATCTCCATTCATCCCTGAGGACAGTATCCAAATCTTGCCATTACAATTTTAATCTTGTGCCACTGCCTTCTTCTCATGTGCTTCCGATCATGGCTGTGTTGTCTCCACCTCCCACCGACTTTGCAGAGAGCACAGCTCCTCCCTGCCTGCATATCAGCTTCTACCTAACTTAGCTGCCCACAATAATATGAGGAGTCTCCTAAGTACCCTATGGTTCTTGTCCTGCCAGTGTCATCTGCCAGCATGGCTCATGGTTCTGTTTGACCCTGTGGCTTTCCTGGGAAGCACAGGGAACATTTTTCACTTTTGTGATCATTATTTCAGCATGGTATAAACTGGTTGACTCCTGTCAGGTGGACCAGTTTCCTTACTCAGGACATTGGGTGACTCAGGGCACTTTTAAGGGGATCCTATCATAACCTGGGTCCTGGAAGACCTTGGAGAGCAAGGGCCAAAATATGGGCTATCCTCACAGCCCAAGTGTCAGGTTTAGCTTTGACAAGCCTCAGTTGCTGAACACCCAGAAGGCCAGGTACATCAGGATGGAAGTGGGAAATAGAGGGGCATTTCATAATATAAATTATGACCACAGAACTGTTATTTCTTTTATCAGTCATAGTTGTGTGATTGAAGTCAAGTTCCTTAGAATGTCAATGGATAGCAGTTTTAATACTTTACAGGGAAAATTTGAAATCAAGAATAAACAGAATATTTGTGTAACAATTAAATACCAGTAGTATAGTAATATAACCCTATTTGAATTTTGTCATTTTTCTCTGAAAAATTTAACTTCTCACATAATTGATCAGTTGTTTTTATCCAATTATAAAATGTTAAATGACAAACTCTCATCTAGTTTATTATTTTTAATTTAAGTATCTTTTAAGGAAAGTTATTTATTTACAGATGTACTTTTTAGTTTACTAATATCTAATCCCTAATTATTAGAATAACACTGCCAGAACTGTATAGTGTTTAGGTATATCTTACTATTAAATTGCAACTACATAATAAACACATAAAAAGAAGCCTGAAAAAGTTCACCATTATAAGCAACTTTAGTTTGCAGGTCATCAGTATGGTAAGATATTTTCCAAAGCTCTGAATCTTTAAGGGCCTGTACAAATTGGAAGGCATCAGAATGTTTAATCTACCATAAAATTAGCACTAATTACATAAATGCTACATGCCTTCCAAGTTTTACCTAGGTACAACTACAGTAATAAGAACATTTAAAAACTTCTTTAGCACACTTACAAGTTTGGCAAACAGTAATGCTCACCACGAATAAGCTTATTACCTGACATACAAATATATCTCATTTATATAAAAGAATGCTTGTTCAATTTAAGCCAATAGACATAGATAAAATTTTAAGTGACTGGGGAAATTTTAAACTGATAACAAAAATTTTTACCATTTCATAAATCTAAAGTTTATATGTAATTATATTGTATAAAAGAGATCACTGTTATTTTGCATGTATTAAACTTATACAGTTTCAACCTTATAAATTTAACTTTTAGAGCATGTTTTGTTTTTCATGTGTACATATCTTTAGTCCCAAATATAGAGGGTAAACTAAGATAACACTTTTTCATTTAACCAATCATAAACTGATTATTGAAAACACTGTAAGTCAGATGTGCTGTCATAATTTGTGATCCTAGCATTCATGATGTTGACACAGGAGTGCTGCATTGAGTTTGATGCTCAACTGGGCTACATAGTGAATTCACAGCAGCCCGAAGGACATAGTGAGATGACGTTTAAAAAAATTAAAGAGCAACAACAAACAAAAGAAAAAGAAATCTTTGTATTGGTCATTGTTTTCTAGAGAAATAGATATTACACAAGATGTACATACGTAGAAATATGCACAATATTGGCTTTGGAAGGCCACCACCCAGTTGGATGAGGAAGTGCTCAGAGGGCATCTGCAAACTGGAGACTGAAGGATTCAGGGCCACCTCTGGAGCTCACTGCAGTGCCCATGCAAGGCTGCATCAGGAGGGCAAAGGGTCTGCAACTGAAGGTTAAACACTCCAAGCTAAAGACTGAAGGTTCTGTGGCAGGAGCTGAAGAGGCTGTTTTAGCAGGCTCCACAGTGGAAGCTGACGAATCTGCTCTAGAAACCAAGAGGCGGTGTCCGAGCTGAAGGTGGAGACTGGATCCTCCGGACGACAGAAGCAGAAGCACCTTCCTCCCTTACCTTTGTACCATGCAGATGACAAGGTGCCATTCGATGGCTCTTCTGAAATTTTAAGGCACAGAATTTTTGAGCTGACTTAATTGAGCTTCTCAACTTCCAAAGTGACGTGATCGTTGCAACCTGAAAATATTTTTTCTTGAAATCTTAATACTCAGGTTTTATTTTTTAGTTATTGAAAGTCTAACAATAGAAAACATAACAGATTATCTTAGTAAAATACAAAACATTCATTTTTAACCTATTGTCTTTAAGTATAAAAAAAGAGTATTACTTTAAGAAAATGTTCTCGGTTTAAACAGAAAAAAATAGCCTTTTTATTATACTCAGTTTATTCATATGATAATTTTTAGTAACATGCATTGGAGGGTGCTACAGCAATGTTTGCGGCAATACCAAAGATGTCGCACTTTACCTGAGAAAACAAATTGGTTCAGGATGCTGCTATGCAGTGATAGAAGAGAGCTTTGTCTGGTGGTTTATCAGGGCCAAGAATACTTGAACCTATATTGGGTAATTGTTGGCTTTGGTCTCATCATGACGATCTATAAGCATTGTTTCTTATCCATTACTTATTTCCTCATTTTAACAATTACTTAGATGACTTCTGAGAACCAAAACAGTATATTTAACATTTGTTTGATAGGTATGTACTATCTTTAGCTAAGCAAGTGCTTTTGTAACAGAAAGCAGTGAACACTGAGTGTATAACAATGTGTTTTTTAACAGTGATCATCTTTATTGGCTAACCACCTACATGAAAACGAGTCATCAACTTTAAATACATGTTTAGACTGATTTTACTGATTAGTTTAAATTGACGCTCTGTTCTGTTATACCACGGGAACAAAAATATATCAGGCTGTATTAAGAGTGTGCACTTGTCTAGAATCCAATTTAAGTAGAAATTTGAGATGATAAATTAGTACACAGAAATATACATATGAATGTATGTCATATAAAACATTTATATTATCAAACTTTAAGGTTCTTATAAGCCTGGAGCCCGGCAGCTCTCACCCTGCAATGCTTTATGTGAGTTTGGTCAACTCCTGAAAATTTGTACAACTGGTTGTTCAAGTAAAGCCTCAATGAAGCCGGAGTTTACATAGACAGAAACAAAATAAATAATGAAGTTGATATGACCTAAAAAATTCTTTGCTGGATCAGCATCAGATTATTTAACTAGTTGCTAGAAAATGTTAACAGGCTGATAAAGGAATAATGAAACATAAAGAACATAAGAATAGCTACATTTAGTAACAGTCTTAGATTTATTGGCCATGCTGAATTACAATAATCTTTTCTACAGTTTTAAGTATAAATAGACCAGTTAGTTAGACCTTACTGGAGAAGTCATCAATTAGTGCTAATTTCTTTTAAGTACTGTAATTTTTTTAAATATCTTAAGGTATTCTGAGAGTTATATTTTTTCCCTCTTAGTTAATATTGCAAACATATGCCCAATAAATTAGAGGTTGAAAAAAAGTAAATAGCTGTAGATTCACAGATTGGATAATGATTCACTATCACTCTTTATTATAAAACAATGTTCAAGGCCTTGTCTGTCTCATATACATGAGTGCAAAGCACTATTGTTTTTGTTTGTTTGTTTTGCTTTTTTGTTTTGTTTTGTTTTTGATGGAACTGGGGATTGAACTCAGGCCCTTGTGCTTGCCAGGGAAGCACTTATTCCACTGAGCCATCTTCCCAGCCCCTTAGAGCACTGTTTTGAGAAGACTGACTATACTGACTCCCTGGGCTTAGTATCTTAATCTTCAGCATAACTGTTACCACAATGTAGGCCCCTTCCACTTTTTGTTGATTTCTTGAGGTTTCCAGTAGTAGGGTTAGTATTGGAAAATTGCTGTTTCTTTTCTCTATGCTGAGAATTGAACTCTGGGATGCCAGGCAGGTGCCATGTGGCTTGGCTATTCTCCAGCCCCAAAAAGTGCTCTTGATAACCATAGTTGTTCTCCACATAAATATTCCCAATGAGACATCCTCATTGAGGGTATGCGCTTATAATGCACACTTTCCTCTTGCAATTGTGTTTTACCATTTCCCAAGGCATACCAGTGCCAGACAAGGAATAAGAAAAGTCTTAGCTGATAGTTTTGTAAAAGCCTGGGCATCAGAGGAGCCCTCCCTCCTAAGTGTATATTTCACAGGGTAGGGGAAATTGCATAAATGCAGAGCTTCCCGCTCAGAGAGGCAACACAGGGAGGAAAGGAGTTTCTGCTAACCCTGTTTGTTTTATCTCTTTAGCAGAGGCAGCTGTCAGCCTGGATCCCTCTTGGGCCAGCCATGGAAGGTGGAGTCAGCCACAGAAGTGGTCATGGTGCGTGACTTGTCCTATCATGGTGCACTTGATTGCCCTGTCCCCCAGCCCTGAAACCCTTCCTCCCTCAGGCCATTACTTTCTCTTTTTTCATCCCCATTAACATTTGTCTGAGCATAGAACACAGTTGCCAGCCAGTGAGATGCTTGAGAGAGAGATCATGGCAGGGATGTGTAGGCTCCTGAGGGCAGGGTCAGTGGATACTACCATTCTGACTTGTTCTGTTCAAAGTGGCTATGAAACACGCAAGCATGCTCCAATGGCCTGCTTTATTAGTTAAATTGTTTGTATTAAAATACCCAGCTCAGACAGTGAGAGGAGAAGAAATAGAGGATGCCCTTCCCTTTGGCATGAAAATCCTAACCCAGTGACAGTGGGCCACACAATACACAGCTTTCCACACTAGGGATGCAGTGTGGTGTCTTGTGCATGCACACTGGTTTATTTCACTTATGACCACAGCCTCAAATTGCCTCCATTTACCTATACAAGTCACTGATTTCTCCTAACTTATGGCCAAGTAGTAGTACTCCTTTGTATAAAAGCGCCACAAATTTTTATCCAGCCTTTTGTTAGCAACATCAAAGGGAAAGAGACACTGGGATTGGGAAATAAAGAAAAGGGAATTATTATATAATACATATATATATATTATATAAATATATATTTATGATATATAGTATGTAATATATAAATAATATATATAATATATATATTTATAATAATATTTTGTACTATTGAATGCTGATATCTTGTTCTATGTGTAACATATTTAAAGATAACAGTACATAACATATAAACCATTATTACTTTTTCTTACTTTGACATTTTATGTTTTTCTCTTTAAATTAAAAAGAAAAAGACACAGAAACTTGACCTTCAGGGCTCAGAAACTTTAGCATAACCTGACTACACAAGAGCACAAAACCAATGGGGTCCTAAGACTTACTCAGCTGCCAGCCTCTGGTCTTTGATAAAATAAGCCTTGAAACTAATAAAGATAAAGAGAAGCAGGAGAAAGTTGGTGTTAAAAGGCCACAGCACTGAAAGATTTGGCCTCCTGCATATCTCTGATAAATTAATGGAAAAACGAACCCTGGAGCCAGCAGTCTTGGGGTGCCAGGAGTGTCAAGAGCTAAACATATTTCCACAGCAGTGTGATGTCAGTCAAAGATGAGAGGAAACTGAGGCAGGCACATGGATAAGAAGGGCTCAGGCCAGAGGGCTCCAGTGAGCCCACTCTGCAGGTGGGAGGGTGAGTGGCCCTGCTTCCTGTGCTCTGGCAGACAGAACCCTGCACTTCCGTGTGCAGCACATTGCTTCTCAAACCTATTCTAACATGGAGTGAAGGACAGCTGAGGCGTGAGTCTATCCAGTACTCACCAGGCACAAACCTTGCTTGTCTCCTAAGGGTAAGCATAGCTAACAAAAAGCCATGTGGGGGTAGGGAAGAGAAAATGGGGATAAAAATGGGGGAAAGGAAACCCATTCTCTACCAGGGCTCTTACTACTCCAATCTCAGTGGGACCTCCAAATCCAAAACAGCTATCACCATACAAATTGAGCCTATTGTCTATGAAGTAAAGAAATGAAATTCCAGATAGAAAGGATCTTAAAGGAAAGTGCTTATTGCAAATGTGAGAAATACAGGCTCCCCACAGCCAAGGGTGTTCGCGGGAAGCAGAATAATGTTAATAGAATTTGGGGTGCTATAGTCCCTGTATAGAGGTGTTTTGAATGCTATGTCTATCCTGAATGAAAGTTTGGTCAAGTAAAATGCAAAAGGTAAGAAAAGTTTTCACTTTTTAAAGATCAAAAAAGAAATATGCTGTGCAGAACAAGTTTGAGTCAAGAAAAAGAACAGAGATGTACCGTGAAGCACCATAATGGACCACATCAAAGAACAACACAGGAAACCTCATTGTCTCCTGCTCTTCCATACTTTCCCGTCTCAGGATGGTGTGTGCTTTAAATTATCCTATTGAAAACCTGCTCGAGTTCTGTTTTTTTTTTTACTTTTTACATTGATTTTATTTTTAATTTAATTTAATATTATTGAAGAACAAATAGGAATGAGACAGTTTCAAATCAAATTAGCAGGACAGAAAAATTAATACATTGCATATTGTTTTTGTAGTGATTTGTTGTCATACAAGGTGCATACATGATATTCTACTTAGAAACACTATTAGAGCAGATGTCTCTAATGAATGAATTAAGAGAATGTAGCTATACACTTATTTTTTTAAAGTAGAATTATAGTACAGTTTCAATAATTAATACTTTCTACCTTGTTATCTTCCTAGTGTTTGTCCATAGTACAAGAAGCTGACAGAATATCCTCTCCAAACACTATTAGTGCAAATCTTGCTTCTCACAGAATTATGCAGAAGTACTGCATATTTATCCTAACTGCACTGTTTATCCAAACACAGAATGGTTCTTCCTTTGTATCCCCCCTTTTTATTGGTTATTCCTGTCAAAGATAGGCATTCCATTGTCATTCAATTATTATAGGTGCCCAAACTCAGTGAAACAATCCAAAGAGTCCAGCAGTCCACAATAATAGTGGGTTATCTGAAGAAGTTGTTGACTAGAACCATTTACAGCTCAGCTTATTATTATGGTCTTGTTTTGTATATGTCATTTTTATACTTTTCTGCTGGATGGTTAAGACTGAGATAAAGCAAGACCTGTATAACAAAAAAATGTGGCTTTTGTATCTCATGAGGTCAGTAAAGTTCCCTCAGGGTTTATCCTGTAACTCCATACCTCATTCTGTAGATCCTTTGTCAGTGTCAGCCATATGGATGAGTCATGGCCATTGCTTGACCAGCTTCCTCTCTCTGAGAGCCTGAGAGAAAGTTTTCTCTCCCTGTGACTCTCCTTAGGCACACTGTAGATCATCAATCGCCTTCTTCTGTGGCTCCATAATCTCCTTGATCAGAAAATTTGGGGCACAGCTGAGTTCCATGATGTTACAGTGCAGGTTCTCCTATGTCCTGAGCCTTCAACGACCTTGAAAATGTTAGTTGATCTTGCAGCTCTTCCATTTCTCCAATTTTGATCTGTGAACTTAGGTTGTTAACCAGAAGAGAAGCTGATTATAATCCTGCAACATATGCAGTTCAGTTTATCCTAACCATCTGACTAAATTCTTTTCAATTGCTGTTATACATTTCTATTTGTATTTCTTCTTTTGATTTCTTTTACTAGGGAGACTATATGATATTTGCCCACGTGCGTCTGGTTTATTCCACTTATGAGTATGTGTTCAAGTGGCATCCACTTCAATATAAATGCCCTGTACCTGTTTGCCAGCAGAGGCACTGTTCTCAGCCTAGTAAGGTCAGCACTGAGGCCTCCTCCTCAAATACAGGGTGCCATAGAAGAGATAACACAGGACAAAGTTTCTGCAAGTCACCACACAACTGGAGACACTCAAAACCTTACATCAGATGCCTCAAGATATTTGCCCATTGAGGAGCAAGGAAGCCAGAGAACTTTGACCACTGATGTTTGTGAACATTTTCCCTCCTGATGCTCCTTGTCTTCTTTTGCTCCTTTTAAAACAAAGGCCTACTTCTCTTTGTTCCCTGCACCTTGCCTTGTTGCCCACTGTCTGCCTGCACCCAGGTATTAAACCATAATGCACCTCATTGCTTTCACAAAAGCTGGCTAAGTGATTTCTGCACTGCATCACTACTTGCACTCTCCAGCCAGCTTTTCCTCCCCCTGCTCTCTTGCCTCAACACTAGGATACTTTTTTGATTATTATTGGACAGTAAGCCATGCATTAAAAAGTGGCTCATTACCTATTGTTTCTCTACCACAAGCGGCTTCAGGGGTGTAGAATAAACAATTGGGGTCTAGGGTTTGTAATGCACAATTTACAGAAAATTAGACACTCAGATTGCAGAGTTCAAAGGATACTGAGTTGAGAGGAACCCCATTACTTTGTACAGTATTTCTAATTTCCTCAAAAATTACCCTGAGGAGAAGTTGTTAGCCAATTTAGGACATTCTGTCAGAGAAATTCATTTTCTGAGAATTAGCTGTCTTATCTTAAATATTTATCCCATTTTCATGAATTTATTCTTAAGTTTTTAAGCTTAAGTAAATAGCAGGCTTTAATTAACTCTTAATTAACTCATAACTCATCACAGTATACTTGCTAATATCTTTGCAATTCACCATTTCAGGCCTGCAACTTACTAGCTGTGTACTTACAAACTAAATAGTTAAATTTCCTTTTATGTTAATATATTTCAACCCATATAAATTGCTGACTAAATTCAATTACAGCATCTTGCACCATCAACACAGCATGCTTATATCATAAATTATTGAACAAAGCAGCATGGTGCAGCCCTTGAAGTTACATAATTCAATACAGAGTGGACTGGGGGCCACAGGGAATAGTGGGGTGTTGGTGGCAGCTTGTAATGACTTGATGGCTGATGGTGCTCACCTCTTTTCAGCTCCAACTTCAGAGGCCTCACACTAGTTACTTGACAATGAAACGTTATAGATTAGGACCTTTTTGGCTTCGGGTCCCTCCTTCGACTTAACTGCCAGCAGTTTACTCTAACTCTGAGTCCATAGAGGGCTAGAAAGGCTGAAAATTTCCAGACAAAGTATTTGAGTTCCATAAATTCAGTTGAGAAAATAACTTTGACTCTAACTTTGAAATGATATATTCTGGACAAGATTTTTTAAATATTTTTTTTATGAAATAGAAGTTATAGCTAAGCAGGGTGATGAAACAAGATGCTTGAATACTTTCCTCCTTCTGAACAATCATTAAGATTTCTGTTGTACCTAATTGTCATATAAAAGCTTTAAGGAGTGACTGTTAAGACGGTAATTGGTATTTACTATTTTACCTGTCTGACAGCAAAGAATCTTCATTTTCATTTATGCTTTTATATCTAATGCACTTCTCAAGCTGGAGGCATAATTTAGTCAGCCTTTTACTTCACTGACAATGCGATGTGTTTCTAATTCATCAGACTTCTGAATTTTTATGTTTGGAATATGATTCCAATGAAAGAAAGTTGAGAGTTGAATTTTTATATGTGTTAATTTCCGTCTTTAAAGTTTAGTATACTGTTTCTATCCAATTCATCTCACTGTGTGTGGTAGGACCTCCAAATGGTATCGGGGAAATAAATGTAACTCAGGTTGTTGGATGTCTGACATGCCAAGCGCATGTTCCCTGAGGCTGAAGAATGAATTCTAAGGAACAACAGGGGTTAAAAGTAGAAAAATTTATTGAGGGGATAGGAACTTGGAGTAGGAATAGCTCCTGGGAGACAGGAGGGGCCCTGAATGAGGTGTCAATGAGCCCACCTCTCCAAGGAAGTTTTACAGAATAAAACCATGATGAAGGGTCATTGTGACACAAAATTATGATCAACCAAAGCAGTTACAAGCTTAGTCTCTTAGGTAATATTGACCCAATGTAGAAGCAATAAACTTCTTGACATCAAAATCACTTGATATAATAGAAATTCTTTCACACATAAGAAATTAGCAATGAAAGTTATTTCAATTTAATTGGAAATTATTTTGAAAATTCTATGCATACTTTAGCAGCAAAATTATATTAGAATATAAGGCTTCCTGTGTGTTGCCACCTTCCCTTTGTATCAGAGTAACTCTTAGTTCTAAGTTAGACACACAAATCTTCAGGTACCAGGGTAGTGGTGAGCAACTTAGAAACCAAACACCTGGTGGCGACAACCAGTTGCTGGGCATTTTCTCCAGCCCTGGAAGTCTTCCCTCCCAGGCTGACAACTGAGCACATCACAGAAGTCAAACCCTGGGAGGAACAGGCTATGGACTAAGAAAAGCAAAGACAAAAAGCAGCCAGTGTGGTGGTACATGCCTGTGATCCCAGCACTCAGGAGGCGAGGCAAGAGGACTGCCAAAAGTTCGAGGCCAGCCTGCACTAAACAGCAAGCTCAAGACCAGTCTAAACTATGTCATCAGATACTTTCTCAAGGAAAAAAAAGACAAAATGCATTGTTTGGAGCTAGTAACACTCTGTGGTGAGCAGAAGAGCAAGGTAAGAGTTAGATCAAAAACCTTTCAGGCCCTCACACTATCACAAATCAGAGCACAACTGTGGCAGTTGCAAGAAGAGGTCAGTAGTTATTCCAACTGTAGTCTAACTAGAACTGGAAGGGTGACTTAATTATTACTGGAATTCTTTAATATTTTAAAATTTCTCTTTCCTTTAAATTCCTTTTTCTTCCTTTCACCTATGAAGCATATGGAAGTTCACAGTATATGTTTTAAAGTGAAATAAAAACAAATAATTGTTTCATGTGCAAGTCAGAAAAACCCTCAACCAAATTGTGATTTGAAAATGCAAACCCCAGCTCTTCATTGACATAGTGACCACTTCTGATTTTCTTTGACCTTTCTTTAGTCTCTAGTTACACTTCCTTTCATCTGAATCCCTTCTTATACCCCTCCCAAACAGCTTAAAACAGATAAATAACAAGCTGGATGAATTAATCAAGCAATCTAAAAAATGACTGGCTATTTTATCAAGAACTTTAGTCTAAGAAAAGACATTAAACAGAAATCCAGGGCCAGCCAAATATCTCAGGGGATTAAAGTGCCTGCAAGCAGGCACAGGGGCCAGGGATTAGATCCCCAGGCCTTCCCTGCCAGCCCTGCCTCCAGGGTGCACTGAGACTGCAATTCAGACTGGGCATGATTGTACGAATAATGCCAGCTCTTGGGAGGCTGTAAATAGGCAGATCACTACCAGTTCAATTTAATAGCGAGACCCTGAACACCCTGTAGACTCTTCCCTAAAATACAAAGAACAAACAAAAAACCAGAAATCCAAAATATAGCAGAAATAACTAATGTCAGGAAAAGTACCAGAACTAGAAGACAGGGTTGATTGAGAAAACCATGTACTCAGGGATATTTTACAAAGAAGAGACCTTGGAAAATGGATCCAAAACCTCCTTAACGACATAGAAAAATAATTAGAATTAAATAAAAATGAAAAGACAAGCAATGTAAAAAATCTATCTAAAGAAATCATAGAAAAGTGTTTCATAAGTATTGGCGTAGATTTCAGCACATACAGCATAAAAGTCTCCAAATAAAAATTACAAGAAACTTTCATGACATATTAAAGATAAATCCCAGAACTCCAACACAAGGATGATTCTAATCTCATTAGAATTATAGTAGACTTCTTACCACAGCTTTAAAATCCAGGAGTCTTGAGTGATGGTTTTCAAGCCCAAAATGACAAAAACAGAAAACTTTCAATCCAGAATAATATATCCTCCAAAATTAATTATAAAATAGATGAAGAAGTAGACTTTTCATGACAAAGGATACCCTAAGAAATTCATAATTATAAAACCAGAACTAGAAAAAGTGCTCAAAGAAATCCCAGCCAGAGAAAATGAAGTCACCAAGACCAAGGATCCTGAGAGCTCGAATACATCCAACAAGATGAACATTTAAGACTAAAAGGAGAAATGCAAGAAATAGTAATCGAAAAATAGTCCAATGTCAAGAACAAATCAATATCTTCTAGTGATAACTATCAATGTAATGCTACTGTGTCCATTAGCTTTCTCTTCTTTCTGGGACAAAATACCAGACACTCAAAATTAAGGGAGGAAAGGTTTAGGTAGTTCACATTAGTGGAGGTGTCAGTCCATACTCAGCTGGCTCCAAGGCAGACTGGCACATACAAGAGGGCAGCAGTTCCTGGTGGCGGAATGCAGCAAAGAGCAAAAGAAGTAGCAACGGCTGCTGTGGCTGGCAAGTCTGTCCCTCCCTTATGTTATATTCAGACTATTTTCCTCAGGGTGGGTGTAGCATTCACACCCCTAATCCCAGCATTGAATTATGAATTAATCACAAACGAGAAGCCTGCCCTATGACTTCATGATGCTTTGGGGAGACATCTAGACACAAAGCATAACAGTTATGAACTTCCACACCAAATAAAGAGATTAACTAACTGAATCAAAAAAAAAAAAAAAAAAAAGTAAAATCCAAGTGTATATTTCATTCAAGAGAAACATCCAGTCTGAATTCACAAACTAAAAATCAAGTATGGAAAATGATATTCCCTATGACTGAGGACTATAAACTAGCAGCAATAGATACTCTGTTTGCAGATGAAATAGACTTCAAGATAAATATGACCACAAAAATGCAAGGTCACTACACACTGGTAAAAGGAACAATTCCATAGGAAATGGTAGTAACTGTAAATGCATATATTGCACTGAATACCATCACACCCCTATGGGACAGAAAAGATCAGAAGAACATCAGTATGGTTATACTGGATAACTTTAACTTTATGGTCAACTTGAAAAAATTCAGTGAAGAAATAACAGTGTTAACATTGTTAGAATAAATGAAATTAATAGATAGCTATAATAATTGTGCTAATTAATTGATGTTCCGTTTGAATGGAATGTCCAGCTAAATTGAATAGGATGGCTCTTGTCTTAGAAGATCCACTTAAGCAGAACTGGGGTCAGAAAAGTATAGAAGAGGACAGGAGGAGAGGCTTTTATGCTGATCTCTCTGGGAAGACTTTCACTGCTATTGATTTTCATTCTGGCTGCTTTTCTTCAAAGAAGCTTCAGCTGTTTTCTCTCATTGGTCTTCACCTTTGCCAGGGGCAGCTGCGTGGTCTTCACCTTTGCTAAGATGGCTGCCACTCTCTTTGGTATTCTGGGCTTCACCTTTAAGTTGAGCTTCATTTCCTGGTTTTTGGCAGACCTTCACCTTCCAATCCTGTTGTCCATCTTGCCCACACAGACTCTAGCCTCCAGAATGTGGGCTCAGCCTTTCCAGTCTCGGCAAAGCCTTCTCCAGACAATCGACCCTCCAGTCTTCCATCTCAGATTGCTTGGCCTCCCTATACAGACTTGTGTGGGATGTTGCCGTGGGCTGTAAGCCTTTGGTGGACTTCTGTGGGATATGTGAGGGATTCCAGGCCCTTGGCTAGATACTTTGGATCTGTAGTGTGCAGATCACTTACATTCTTCAATATCCGACTAAGTGGGCAAATATTGTAAGATAACCTTGTAAATTTCTGTATTCTGCATTAAATCTGTTCTCTTGCAAACGCTGGCTTATGCAATATTTTACCCAACAATAACAGAATACACGTACTTCCTAGTAGCACATAGAATTTTCTCCATGATAGGTAGTAAACTAGGCCATAAAGCACACTAGAACAAATACAAATAATTGAAATAATCTCATGCATACTATAAGTTGTAATACAATGAAAGTAGAAATCAATGAAAAAAGATGTAAAGGCTGGCAAGATAGCTCAGTGGACTAAACACCTGCTTAGGCAAGTGCAGGGACTAGGGTTCCATGCTCAGCACCAAATGCCAGGTCTGTGTTCCCCTAGGTGCACTGAGCCAGCACTGAGTCCTGGCTGGCGGTGCACACCTGTAATCTCAGCACTGGAGAAGCTACAAACAGGAGGATCAATATGAGTTTGAGCTCTGTAGTGAGACCCTGTAATAAATGTTAAAAAAAAAAAGATGTTACAGAAATTACTCAGGCACAGTACTCAATATTTAGAGGTTAAGTAATAGACTCCTGAACAACTAATGATCACAAAAACATCAAGGAAGAGTAAACTTCCTTAGTATCCAATGATAATGGCAATAAAACACCAGAATTTATGGGGCACAATGTAAGCTAAGCAGCCCTAAGAAGAAATTTGCATCCCAAAAGTCTACAATAGACAATGACCTTAAATAAATACCCTCCTTACACCTTTCAAGTTTCTTTCTTTCTTTTCTCTCTCTCTCTCTCTCTCTCTCTCTCTCTCTCTCTCTCTCTCTCTCTCTCTCTCTCTCTCTCTTTTTTGGTGGAACCAGGGATTGAACTCAGGCTCTTGCACTTATCAGGGAAGTGAACACTGAGCCATCTCCCTGGCCCCACAAGTTTCTAGAAAACATGAGCAATCTAAACCCAAAACAGGTACAAGAAAGGGATGCATAGAGATCAGAATGGAAATTAATATTTCAGACTTAGCCAAACAATGCAGTCAATGAATTGAAGACTTTGTTGGTTGAAAGGATAAACCAAATAGCAAATTCTTACCCAATGCCACAGGAAGGAAAGAGAAGTGAGCCATACCAGTGCAGGAACAGGAAAGGTGAAACCACAATGGACACTGCCAAATTCCAGATGATTGTAAATAACTACTTTCATAGCTTGTATTCCCATAAATTTGAGAATCATGTATTCATAGTCACATAAGGATTGAGGCAAAAGTGTGGTCTCCCCAAAGAATCCAATGAAAGGTAGGGAAAACGAGGCTTCATTAAACTAAGCTATCCCAGAACCCAGTCGCTACCTATTAGGTATACACTACCTAATTTTATAAGAATTTGAAGGCTTACTTCCAATATTCCTCAAACTCTTCCATACAACTGAAAGGGAAGGAACATTTCTGAAAGGTAGAATTACCCTGGTACAAAAACCAAAGAAGGGAGCCTAGGCTATAGTTCAGTAGAATAAGCACTTGCCTGGGAAGTGCAAGGTCCTGAGTTCAATTCCTGGTACTGAAGGAAAAAAAAACGACTTAACAGAAGCAAAAAAATAAATAAATCACAGATCTATTTCCTTAATACTGATGCAAAATTCTTCAACAAGATACTTACAAACAGAATGTAGCAAATCATTAAAAAGTTCTTGCACCGTGACCAGGGATACAAGGATGGCTTGCTGTGCATGGAGCACCAGCATGTTGCCTGCCCCCGGGGCTTAAATGTGATGGTGTTTACTTGAGAGCAGTGCAGGCTGTACCAAGGTGAATTTCCTAAATAGGCTTTCGGTTTGAACAGCGAATCTGGCCAGGTCTGCACATGTGTCTTCAAGGAAGCAAGCAGATGGTGCACTCGGTTAGCATTGTTCACCAGTGGCCACAGTTAAGCCTGGATAAGCTGGCCACAGGGCTGTGGAGCAAAGATACGAGATAAAGTCTCCACCAAGTCCCATGCGACTCCAGAGAAAACACCTTCCCAGAGTGGTTATGACACAGGCTGCACACTCACCACAGCCTGAGACTGGCTGCTTGTCCTCTTCTCCCAGAATGACCTGTTCCCTGTGTTACAGACCCTGCCTGCCTAGACGCTTAATTAGCACATCCAGACCGGATCTCCTCACCACTGTTCTCAGTGTGAGCATGAACAGTAAATCCTGAGGTTCTGGCTGCTTGTGGTCTTTTGTTTCCTGAGAACAACAGGTCACCCCGATTCCCTCTGCCTCACTATTTTGTCTCTTTTTCTTTCTTTCTGCCATGCATTATAGCACCTTGAAGGAGATTAGGGTCCACTGCAGGGGTCCTCGATCAACATATGTAGATCTGTATTCATTGATGCCTTGATTCATTACATAGAAAACTCCTCCCAGAAGAACTCCACCAGAGGGCATGTAGAACTAATAACTGAAATTCAGTGAAGTGCTGGGACACAAAATAAACACACAAAAATTAATAGTGCTCCTATATACAAAGAACTAACCCAGTGAGAAGGAAATCAGGAAAACAAACCTGTTCACAGTAGCTTAAAAACCTTAGAATTACTCCACAAAAATGAAAAATTCTGTAGTGCAAACTATCTTGCTCTGAAAAGAAGAGACTGAAGAGAACGTTAAAAATGGGAAAACATCACCTGCTCCTGCATAGGCAGAACTGCCGTTGTCAACATGGCCATAATTCCTAAAGTGATAGATAGATCTACCCATCTCCATAAAATTGCAAGTAGCTTTTTTCACAGAACTAGAAGAGTAATTCTAAAATGTGTCTCAACCTGAAGAGATCCAGAATAGTCAGAGTAGTGCAGGGCAATAAAACAAGCAGCAGGCATTTTAATCCCAGATTTCAAGCTCTGCTGCAAAGCCACAGTAATGAAGCAGCACAGCAAAGAAGCTTTTGGGGAGCAGAGCAGCAAGTACAGAAGAAAGACACAGCTACATCATGGGAGAAAGAATTCACCAGCTGCTCCTCAGACAGAGAGTTAATACATAGAATATATAAAGAATTTTAAAAATTAGAGTACCACAAATAAAAGACACAGTCCACAAAAGACAACTGAAAATGAATAGTCATTTTCATAGAGGAAGAAATAGAAATAGCCAATCAGGACATGAAAGAATATTCAATATCTTTGGCCACTAGATAATTATAAATCAATAACATTGAGATTCCATCTTATTCCTGTAAAAATAGCTGTTCTCCAGTGCTCCAAGAATTTCAAATGTTGGTGAGATTGTGGTTAAAAAAAAATTAAGACAAAACCCTCTGTATTGTGGCTGGGATTATAAACTGAAACCATTTTGGAAACACATTTGAAATTCTCTCAAGAAAACTAACAATAAAATTCCATTTTGAGTGGAGACTCCTCAAAAGAGTATGTCTAGAAATCCCATTCAAGCCAGCTATCCCCTTACTGCGAATTTTCCCAAAGGTTCTGGATATATTGTATCATAGAGATATATGTGTACCTATGTTTATAGCAGCACAATGTGTGATAGCAAAATCTTGGAAACAACCAAGATGTCCATCACATGAGGAATGGTTGAAAAAGATGTGGTATTTCTATATAATGGAGTATTACTCAGCTATTAAGATTGATAATTTTGAAGCATTTATACTGAAGTGGATGCCACTTGACATATACTGATAAGTGAAATAAACCAGACACACATGTGTAAATATCATATACTCTCCCTAGTATAACAAGTGAAAAGCAGAAATACAAAAGGAAACGTACAACAACTAAAATCAATTGAGTCAGATAAGGCAAAGTGAATGGCATATGCTACAGGATACTAATCAGCTTTTCTTCTGGATGGTTAACAACCTAAGATCACAAGTCAGAGTTGGAGAAATAGAAGAGCCACAAGACCAGCCAACATTTTGGCCCTAGCCTTTCAAGGTCGGTGAAGACTCAGGACATAGGAGAACCTGTACTGCAACATCATGAAACTCAGGTGAGCTCCAAATTTTCTGAACAAGGAGATTATGGAGCCAAAGAAGAAAGAGATTGAAGTTCTATAGTGTGCCTGGGGAGAGTCACATGGAGAGAAAACTTTCTCTCAAGCTCTCACAGAGAGCAAACTGGTCAAGCATTGGCCATGACTCATCCACATGCATGACACAGACAAAGGAACTACAGAATAATGTACAGGACAAGATAAACCCTGAGAGGACTTCACTGACCACATAGGAAATATAAAGTTCATATGTTGGTATATAAGTCTTGATCTATCTAGGTCTTAACCATCCAGCAGAAAAGTATAAAAATGAAGTATTCATCGTGGGGCTATAATATTAAGCTGAGCTGTAAATGGCTATGGTCCACAACTTCTTTGAATAACTCACTATTGTTGTACAATGCTGACTGTGGTAGATTGTGGTGTCGAGTTCAAGCACCTAAGTTAGTTGAATGACAATGGAGTGCCCATCTCTGACAGGTGTAGACAAAGGAAGGGTTGTAGAAAGAAAAAATCATGATGTGTGTGTATAGACAGTACAGTTGGGCTAGATAATGCTGTGCTTCTACATAATTCTATGAGAGGCAAAATCTGCACTAATGGTTGGACAGGATATTATGTCAGCTCCTAGTACTATGGTCATCCACTAGGAAAATAATTATTGAATTTTTGATATAATTCAGGTATAAAAAATAAGATAAGTCAGCAGCTACACTCTTAATTCACTGATAAGAGATATATGCTAAAATAATATCTGTAAATATAATATCATGTATGCACCTTGTACAATACCAAAACATTATGAAAACAGTTTGCAATGTATTAATTTATCAAATCTGTATTGTTAAGGTGTCTTGAAACTGTCTGATTGACATTTGTAGTTCAATAAATAAATAAATAAATAAATAAATAAAATAAAAAATTCCATTTGACCCAGTTCCACCTCTCATAGATATCTTTCCTAAAGGTCTAGTTATCACAGTAAAGTGATGCAGCATATGTATATTTACATGTCTAAGAGCACAACTCATAATAACTGAGTCAAAGAAATAACTTATATGTCAATAAATAAATAGATGGATAAAGAAAATTAGATGCCTATCATTTGTCTGTCTATCTGTCAATCATCTATCTATCTATCTATCTATCTATCTATCTATCTATCTATCTATCGTTTGTGTGTCTATCTATCATCTACCATTCTATCTATGTTAGCAGTTCAGCCACTTGTAAGAGAATGGGCCAGGCATACATCTCAGTGGTGTAGTGCCTGCCTGGCAAGTGCAAGGTTCTGAGTTCAACTCCTAGTGGGGGAGAAAAATAAGAATGGAGGATCTCGAGGTCATACTGTTAACTGTGATATGCTAGTCATAAAAGGTTACATTTTGCATGGTTTTCTAATAGGAAAACCCCTAATTATAACTAATTTAATGGTGCAAAATAAAGATCCATGCTAAACTGGGAGGCAGATCATATAGGCTGGGGTGGGGTCTGGGGAAGGAGGGAGTGGGAAGGGCAAAGAGTTGGGTTATGCAACTCATCAAGACACAGTACAACATGAATTGACCAAGCCTCTAAGCGCAATGTAATCAGAATGTCTTCCAACATGTACTAATAAAAATAATAAACAACATAAAAATTAAAATCTAGATTCTGTGGCCTAGCCATTTTAATAAATACAATTAGTCACCAGGGGACACAGCACTATAAAATTTTAAAAATGTATTGGATAAATTGATTAAAATCAATTTTCTCTAGATGTCATCCCAAGGCCTCATGCAGCCATAGGGGCCTTTTCACAGGTGGCCCATGAACGTAGAGTTTGTAGTGCTGGAATCAAGGGTGAGTGACTGCTAGGATAGCACACTGATTGGTTTGGCATAGTTCTGCCTGGGATTGAGGGTGTGATTGCTGTCCCTGTGCTGTGTGGGTAACCTTCACACAATATAACAGATAGAAAGATGACTAGAGTGTTCTTGTCTGCCTGCCTACCCTGCCCTGCTCCTCCTGTATCACTCCCCTCTGCCATGCCACTCAGCCTTGAAACCAGTTAGCTATGACTGAAATCTCCAGAAGCTGTGAGCCAAATAAACTTTTCCTACTTTAAATTCAGGAGTCAGATATTTTTCTTTCTCAGCAATGAAATAAGTAAGACAGATGAGAAGTGATATGTGGCCCAAGAGAGCAGATATATCACTGAAAATCACATACAGCAAAGAGGCCTTATAGAGATATTTATTTAGGGTTGACCTTGGAGCTCAATGGGGTTCTATCATGCACTCGTAAGTCCCATGTATGACAGCAGTGATGGTGTATAAAATGATCTGAAACTGTTCCCTGGTGGATCACCTAATGTTGGGGAAGTCCTACTTGGGGTACCAGAAGGGTACTATCTGCTTAAACTAGAGATTCGAGTAATATGAGCTTCAGAAAGGTTGAGCCAATTAAGAAACAGATAATTAATTTAAACATTAACTATGTTCTGAGTGATTAGTTTCATTATGCCAGTGTAGTAACTTCCTGCGATATGCACTGGATTCTCACTATTCCACTTACCATGTGAGAACTCATTTAGTGATAAATCAGCCTCTACTAGCATGATGAACAATTAATAGTGCATTTCTTTACAGCAGAATATTTCATTTCCCATCTATTAACTAGGAATACTTGACTATGGCTATTATAAGATGAATTTTAAGCTACTTGTTAATGATTTAAATGAAAATTTGAGTGTGCGTAGTCCCAGGCATTATTTTATGTACCAAGTAAATAAAAACAAGAAACAGGGTTAAATATCTATTGAACACATAGTCTGGCTTAGGTGCTTGCTTGCTTTATTAAAAGTAGTTATATGCTGCAACATTATTAACCCTTTATGCTTCGAGTCCGCATCTCAGTAAGTAGTTCAGGCTTCCCTTGAGCTCAGTATATAGTCCAGGCTGGCCTCAAACTCATGGTGATCTTCTTGCCTCAACCTGTCCAGTGCTGAGATTATAGCTGTGCACTACCACATCTGGCTGATTATATACACTGCAACATTAGAATGCATTAGTACATTAGACGAGAGTGTTTGGTCACTAATGCAAATTGTCTTATTTTTTTCACTTTAAATGCAAGCACTCACAATATGTTTCTATGCATATACAAGTGAAAGCTGTAACATCTTTCTCCTTGACCTCCTTTTGTTGTCAGAATTTCAGTTAGTTTTCAAAATACAAAAATATCTTTAAGCTAAATAGTCTTATCACAGAAGAGAACCTGATGAAAGAAACGCAGAGTATGACATTGATTTACAGCCCGGTCTTGCCCTTGGGAGTGCGAATCACTTAGCTGTGTGCTTTAAAAACTCATGCTGTACATTTTTGGTTTAAAGTCTTTAGAAGCAAAGAGTCCCAGACAAGCAAATACGAAGCACACAATGTAAAATTCAGGAACGAGTGTGTTGAAGCCTTGTCCTGAGTACTCCCCTTTCAGACAGAATGAGTCCTCTTGGAGCACAGCGCGCAGAAGCCTGACCCGCCGCCGCGCGTGAGCAACATGCTGCTCCTCCTCAGGGATTGCTGCCAACACTGCCTTACGGTTTGACTGGAGACACAGAATACAGAAGCAAGTCTTCACCTCAAGCCCTTGTTCATGCAATTAGATATTCTCTGGATCACACTTATTTCTTTAATTTTATTTTAAAGAAAAAACAAAAACAAATAAGAACAAAAAAAAAAAAAAGCAAAACAGGAAAAATGCTACACAATCTCAAAACAAGAATAGAAAATTAACAATGGTTGTTATATGACAATTTTTTTTTTTGTATTTTAGAGAAAGGTCCACGGGTTGTGCAGGGTCTCACTACTAGACTGGACTCATAGTGATTCTCTGGACTTTAGTGATAAATCAACCTCTATTAGCATGATGAACAATCAATAGTGCATTTCTTTATGGCAGAATATTTTATTTCCCATCTATTAAGTAGAAATACTTGACTATGGCTATTATAAGATGAATTTTAAGCTACTTGTTAATGATTTAACTGAAAATATGAGTGTGCATAGTCTCAGGCATTATCTTATAATAATACAGTACAATCTCCCAAATGCTGGGATTACAGACATGCAACCACACCCAGTCTTAATCGCCATCTCAGCACACCCCAGGGGCAGGGCTGGCCTTGCAGGCCCAGGGGATCAAACCCCCAGCCCCCTGCACCTGCTTGCAGGTGTTCTAATCTGCTGAGCTATTTGGTCAGCCTTCTATTACAAATTTGTTATCATCAAATTTGTTGCTTAGATTACCAGATATAGCAAGTTAGGCTGATCAAGGAAGTAAACATTAACTCTTCACTTCACTAAACCGAGATTGTTTTCCTTGTCCTTTACTTTTTTGTGTTTTTGGATTTGTTATACAGAGTGCAGAAATACTAGTTGAGACATTTAAAAGAACGAAATGAAAGGTATTTACAATGGTTGTTACATTGCATATTGTTGTCATCAATGACTTGCTCATATTGAAGGTATCAGCATACAGAGTTGGTCAAAGTAAAAAAAAAAATATTAAACATTAACTGCAAAAAGTTTAAGTGCAAAAAAAAAACATTAACTGTTACTTTCAAAAAACTAATAGACCTGTGTTGGTAAGTGAAATAAATCAGACCTGCATGTGCAAACATCTTATTGTTTCACTGTGTGGAAACCTGAAAGTCTGAAAGGTACCACAGATTCTGTGAAAGGGAAAGAATTTGTTTAATAGGAAGGAAAAACTCGGATGAAGAAAAGGACAAAAGAGGGGAAAAGTTATGTTTATGTATTTATGCAGGATAATGTGGATAATTGTACTGCCAATTTCTGCTAGTCTTTTGAAAGGGGTGATTAATGCTTACAATTTTTTTCATTTTATTCTTATTTCATTCTTTTTTTATTTCTTATAGCATTTTGTTGTTGTTTTGTTTAAAATCAGTTTTGCATTTTTATATCTGCTAACTGAATCAACTAATCCAAATATAACTTCATGTACTACAGCAACCATTGTACAATTCCCATTACTTTGTTAGTAATTTTCAGTTACCAAATTTTGTATCATTTCTAACACTGGTTCTTTTTTATTAGTATTTTGTATAATTTTAAAAAAGAAAAACTAATATAAATTAGTAATAAAATCTTCTGTGCTATCTCATGTGTACCTTGATGTTTTTATTCTCCCTTTTTTTCTGATCTTTTCTCATTTCCCTCGTCTCAATTGTTTATTTCTTATGTGCAATTTCTTTCTATTTTACTATATCTATTTTACTTTTCAGATTCTATTTATTCCTTCAGGATCTTACACTACAGAGACAGTACAATGTTTACACTGTGGGTCTCTCTGGCGGGTCACTCTGGGGGTTCACTCTGGTTCTCTCATTGCTGGAACAAAATGCCCAACACCAAAATTAAAGAAGGAAGGGTTATTTAGCTCACAGTTTTTGGAGGCTGGAGCCCATACTCAGCTGGCTCCAAGGCAGAGCGGCACATGGCAAAGGGCAGCAGTTCTTGGGTTGAAAACATCAAAGAGCAGAGGCAAAGAGGAGGAGCAGCAGCAGCAGCAGCGGCAGAGGCAAGCCTCTTTCCTTATATTGCCTCCAGTGTAGATGCAACACTCACATCCACAATCTCGGAAGTACTTAGATCCATAATCCTAGGCTTGGATCGTGAATTGATCACAGACTCTAGAACTGTGCCCCAGTGACTGTGTGATGCTCTGAGGGGACAACTTCAAACAAACCCTAACAGTCTCATTGATTTCACTTATAAGTGCAGCTTCTAGTTGCACCCATTTACAAAAAAAAAAGCCTCAAGTTTATCTTTTTTTATAGCTGGGTAATACTTTATTTTACAAAAAAATCACATTGTTCTTTTATCTATTCCTCAAGCTATGGGCATTTACAATGTTTCTGCTAAGTAGTTGTGATAAACTGTGCTGCTAGAAACATGACTGAAAATACATTGCTGTGGCATGGTGCTTTCAATTCTTTTGGAAACATACCCTGAAGAGGAATAGCTGAGTTGAGTGGGACTTTCAGTCCTAGTTTTCTGAGGAGTCTCCACACGGATTTCCATAGTGGCTATATCAGTCTACATTCCTGCCAAAAGTGGAGAAGCTTTCCTTTCCTGCATAACCTCTCCAGTATTTGTTATTTAGCTGATTTCTTTATGACAGCCTTTCTTTCTGGACTGAGATAGTATCTCAGTGTTGTTTTAACTTGCATTTCTCAAGTGGCCAATGCTGTTGAACATCTTTTTATTTGTTTATCCTTTGTATTTCTTCCTCTGAGAAGTTTTATTCATCTAAGATACTTTTTTTTTGAACCGGGGATTGAACTCAGGCCCTAGTGCTTGCCAGGCAAGCAATTATTCCACTGAGCTATCTCCCCGACCTCAAAATGTCAATGGTAGATTGGGTCTTTGAATTTGGGTGGCTGATTTCTTTTAGTTCTTTATATATTCAATAGAAGTCCTTTGTCAGAGAGACTATGGCTAAGATTTTTTCCCAATTTGTGGGTTGTGTTTTCACTCTGTCCATTCCTTTGGATGTATAGAAGCTCCTCACTAAGGTCAGATCCCACGAATTGCTTCCCGTGCAGTTTGGTTTTGTAGTGAACTCTCTGTCTGCCTCTGTCTTCCTGATTGGCATTTACTTTATCTTCCAGAAGATTTCATGTTTCTGCTTTAATGTTCAGATTTTTAATACATTTTGACTTCAGTTTAATGCATGGTGATAGATCTGGATGTCTCAGTGACTTTTCTCTTGTTGGTGGGTCAAAATACCTGGCACCCCAAATTAAGGAAGGAAAGGTTATTTAGCTCCAGTTAGTGGAAGCTTAAGCTGGCTCCAAAGCAGAAGGACACATGACTTCACAGTGGTGGAAAACATCAAAACAATAGGAGCCAAAAGAGAGAAGCAGTGGAAGATCAGCTGAGGCACATACAGAGAACAAGGCTGTCCCTCTTCCTTTTACTACTTCCGGGCTATCTGCTCCAGGGCACTCATATGCCAAGCAGGACACCAATACCAGGCATGGTGGTACATGGCTGTCATCCCAGCAATGAGGAAGTTGAAAACAGGTGAATCATTACAAGTCTGAGCTGCGTAACAAGACTCTGTGCCAAATACAAAAATAAAATAAAATAAAATAAATTTTTCTTATGTAG
This sequence comes from Ctenomys sociabilis, assembly GCA_004027165.1. Classification (NCBI taxonomy): domain Eukaryota; kingdom Metazoa; phylum Chordata; class Mammalia; order Rodentia; family Ctenomyidae; genus Ctenomys; species Ctenomys sociabilis. Next base: position 47,999 of record PVKA01010289.1, read on the forward strand.
TTGCGTGTTCCTATATTTGATACATACATATTTATGATTGTTAGTCTTCCTCTTAGAGTGCTCCTCTAACCAGTATGTATTGACCTTCTTTATCTCCTTTGATCATTCTTGAAGGTCACACTGTTTGTGAAAAGAATAGCTACCTCTGCTTTTTTCTGAGGTCCTGTTGCATGTAATATTGTTTTCCATCCTTCAACTTTCGGCCTGTGTATTTCTTTTTGAGTTCAATGTGTTTCCTATATAAAACATATTATAGAATTTTTTAAATCAACTCTGCCAATCTATTTCTTTTAATTGGTGGATTGAAACCATTTCCATTAGTGGTTACAAAAAAAATGATATGTTGTTGACTTAACTTTGATATGTTTTTACCAGCTGCTAGTTTCCTTTGTTTACTGTTCCTTTGTTTAGCTGCATTCCATTTAGTGATTTCTTTCTCTTGTTCTTGGAGTTTTGGTCATTTTGATTTCTTTACAGAATATCTTTCAGTACTCTTCCTAGAGTTGTTTTGCTGGTTATAAATTTCCTTAGTTGTTCCTTGCCATGGAAGTATTTTGCTTCATTAATTTTGAAAGAGAGTTTTTCAAGGTGTAGCAATCTGAGATGGCAATTGATTTCCTTTAAGACTTTAAATACTTCACTCAACTCTCCTTGACTTGACTGTTTGTGTTGAGAAATCTGTTTTGATTCTAATGGTCTATTCTCTAAATGTGATCTCCTTTTTTTCCCCTCTAACAGCTGTTGGCATGTTATTCTTGTTTTGAATTTCTAGGGGTCTTGATTTTATGCATCAGGGTGCAGATTTACTTCAGTTGAATGTTATTTGGTGTTCTATATGCCTCATTTATTTGTATGTCATATTATTTCCCTAGTTTTGGAAAGTTTTCTACTACTTTTGCAAATATTCTTTTTATGTCATTTACATTGACTCCATTTTTTTTGACTCATTCATTTTCATCGGTACCTATTAGTCTTATGTTGTCCATCTTTGTGTCATTTTGTAGCTGTCAAATTATTATTTCCTGGTTCCTTAATTTAAGTGTCCTTTCCTTTCCTGGTCATGAGGTTCAGGGAAGTCTTCAAGGTCTGAAATTCTATCTTCAGTTTCATTCAAAGTGTTTTGCCAGCTTTTAATGGAAGTTTTAATTTCCTCAATATATTTTTGAATACATTTGATACATTCTGTTTCTTTCTTAAATTGCTTAATCAAGTTTTCCATCATTTTTCTATGCTCCTCTGATCTGATTTACTCTATACACCCCTGAAGTTTTTTTCTTCACTTCAGTCACAATGATTTTTGGGATTCTAGGTGTGTTACTTCCAACTTATTTTTTCAGGTACCAGGGATTGAACTCAGGACCTTACCAATTTCTTCTATGTTGATATTTCCTGAATTTTTTCTGTTGCACTGGGGACCTGAGTTGCATTTTTGCTCCTTTTTTGTCACTGCTATTTAAGACATAAGTATTTATTTTGATTTTGTGATACTTTATGAGAAAATTTGACAATATGTAGCTATATCACCACTATTGGAGTCTCTCTATGAAGAGTCTGTTTTTCAGGGATCTCTTTTGTGTGTCAGAAATTCTTAGTTTGCATGTGTTCCCAAGATGTTGCCTTTTCTATTGATTGAGAGTGGGATAATGGTTTCCATTTGGCACAGTCCTGCATCCTTTAGTATAGAATTTTGAGGATGTTATGATCTCTGTGCTTCCTGATATTATTATCCACAGGAAAATACATGGCTAAGACAGTTACAGTAGTATAATTAGCAGTAACAGTAATAGTAAGTGAAACTTAGATACTGGAAAACTGTAGTAACTAATGGTTTTTTACTTTACACAATAAAAGCAAACACTGTATTTATATAACTCATTCTAAATTGGGAATTTAAATGTAAATAATTTCCCCTGAGTTCTGTCAGGACATAACCTTGCCACTTACATGGAGCTCTCCTGGAAGACCAATTCACCCAAGTTCTCTCCTGTTGCCTCTGTGCTATGGGGCTCCTCTGAGTAAGTCCACACAATCAGGCTTACCGATGTGCCTCAGTTCCTTCTCCCTGGTCTGCACTGCAGGTCTGAACCCTGCTGGGCTCAGCCACAAATGTTAGCTCCATTCTGCTTGTTTGTACCTCCCTTGACATTTGTTGTGGGATTTCTGCCAGTAGCAACATAGTCAAGTAGGAAAAACACATGCTCGACTCTGTATGGTTAAGGTGTCTTGAAACTGTCTGATTGACATTTGTATTTTAATAAAATAAAAATAAATGGAAAAAATAAATAAATAAATAGATAAATAAATAAATAAATAAATAAAAAAGGAAGAGCACATGCTAGTAGCATTTATCAGGCTTATTTCCATCATCAATACAACTATAAATTACAGTATATGCAGTATAAATAACTGGGAAAAATGTATTGATAGGTAATTTTCATGTAAAAAGCATCAATGTTCTTCAAACTTAAAATTTTTCTTCTTGAATATATTTCTTAACTGAAAGATTGTTACAGTAGATGCAGAGCACAATTTACCTGTAGGTATTTCATTCTAAGGGTCTACTGATATCTTAGGCCTTTTTGTACTTATAGGCTTGTTATAATTTTTATTGTTGACTTCAGAATGGTGATGAGGATTTTATTATGGAAAATGAATGTGATTACAGTGATGTCTCTAAGATATGATCTCTTGGTGTGATATTTTATATGCAGGCAAAATGATGATGGTTAATAGTAATGGATGTGTTTCATAGAATCATGATTCTATTCTTAAGGAGCTCTGAAATTCCTGCCAAGTTAATTAATATTCTCCCATAATTTATAAACTGCAAGTAATTATTCCAATATTTTTGTTACAATGATTACAGATAAGGAAAATTTAGAATTATGTCTAGAACAAACTATTTATTTACAAAATAGTAGTTACTAATCCATTAGTTCTGAGAGATCTGGAAAATATTGGAGAATTATAGTAATGTGTACATGTAAGCAGCAGCATAAATGTACTATAAATAGTATAACTGTACAGTAACATGTTCATGGATGTTTATAGACAGGAGTTGTTTGGAAGATGATGGACATCTATAATCCAGATCAGAATTATGTAGTTCTTTTCAGCAATGCACTCTATTTTGAGGATATTTATGGGTTGCTACATGAAAATCATTTTCTTCTTAGGCTTATTTTGGGTAATTAGGACAAACTTGTAAATTACACAGGAAATAGGATACTTAACCAACCTAAATCAATCTGTTTTATTTAAAAGAAATGATAGGTAAAGTACTGGAATTTTTCATACTAATTTAAGAGCTATATATGTGAATGGCTATATTAAGTGGTCATGGTCCACACTATGCATAATAAGTGGTTGTATATTTAATTTGCATACCTAGCTAAAAAAACACATCTAGAATGGCAGAAAGAAAACATCTAAAATACTATTGTTCATAAAAATAGTGAAAATGCTAAAAAAAAGTCAAAATCACCCATTTTAGAATTTTATACATAACTTAAAATTTGCAAGCATGTGAAAGAAGCTTATTTTAAAAAAGTGGATTCACTTTGTAAGACCAGTGAGCTCTGTGCTGCGTGCCCTGGCACATTGCTGTTTCCTGCACATCCTCGGTAACTTCTACCCATATCACCGTGATGCTCTGTAAATCAAACTTCTACCATTTTCTAGAAATGTAGATTGAATTTGGAACTCCCTTAAAAGCTTCAAACCTACAAAATCTGACACTGGTTTGACCAGATAGGCAATTACCATAGAAAATCTCTATGACTGTGTTTATTTGCCTCAAAAGAAGGCTCTCTCTGAGCAACATCCCTAATAATACAACATTTATAGAGCAGTCAGTTATTATTCTTTATAAACCAGTTTCCTCTGACCAGTGCTAATAAAACGATTGAAAAACAACTAGAGAGATAATTTGAGGAGTGAGAATGCCAAACGGGAATTCAAAAGTTCTGCATCTGTTGCTGGTAACACTGAGGGCCACATGCATGTCGAGGCCTTCATGCAGTGCAGAAAATTTCTAATTGCTCCATTTGAATGACTCTGAGGCTTTGCAAACCAGGAAGCTAAGACAGAGCGGTAAAGTACCTGCTTTTAAAATGATCACATCACCAAAATCTGTGAAACGCTTTATGCAACCCTCATTTGTATAATAATGACATTTTCTTTAGAGCTAGAAAAAAAGAAAACTCATAAAATTCGTAAAGAAGCAAATTGACGCCTAGAAGAGCCAAAACATTCCTGAGCAAAAATGGTAGTTTTTGAAGAATTAGTAACAAAAAATGAATACGAAAGTATGGTACTAATTTAAAACAGATACAGACCAGTAAAGTGTCATAGAAAGTCCAGCAATGTACCCACACAATTACAGCTGTCTAAATCTTGACAGAGTTGCTAAAATGTGTGGTGGAGAATGTAAGGTGCGGCACATAGCATAATCCCCTATTATCCTTAGAAGTAGGAGAGACTGAGGCAGAATTCAATTTAGTTTGACCCTGCATGAAGTATTTACACAGAACACATTTGGCCCAGGCCACCTTTCCTTTTAGCCTTGCCTAAATTATCGCATGCCTTATGCCCTGTCTCAGCAACAAGAAAAGTGAGATGTGGGATAATAAAATATCTAAAATTTAGGAGTACAAATAAGGGACACAGAAACAGAAAGGTAACCAGAGGTTATCAATAAAAGCCAAATATTTTTCTTTGAAAGGGTGATAAAGTACACAAAATTGTGAATATAATGGCCATGATAAATAGAGAGAAGACATAAACTACTAAAATCAAGAATGACGAGTCAATAATAATCTCAAAAAATAGAGTTATTAATTTTAAAAGAACACATTGAACACCTGTATGAGGATATATTGAAAATCCAAATGAGATGGAAAAAATCCTTAAAAAGACACAAGGAGATATCAAAAATATAAGGACCAACAAAGAAAACTTAAATATTAACCAGTAATGGAATTGAATTACTAATCAGTGAAGTCCAATAAAAGGATGCATAGCCCCATAAAGCCCATAATCAAATAGCCTCAGTGTGAATTTTATCAAACATTTAAAAATAACCCTGAACACTTCAAAAGCAATTCTGAATAGTATAAGTGAGAATTTTTCCAGATTTATTTTATAGGGAGGGTCTGCTCTTAGGTCAACCAACTAAACATGTCACTAGGGAAAAAATTCCCAAACTTTGTATTAATACTACTTATGAGGGCCAGGGATATAGCTCAGCAGACTAAGTACTTGTTTAGGTAAGCGCAGGAGTCAGGGTTCTATCCCTAGCACAGCATGCTGCGCTGCCCCACCCTAGGCGTGCTGAGCTAGTGATGGAGTCCAGGCATGGTGGCGCACACCTGTAATCCTGTAACCTTCTATCTACTTACATGTTATCTGTAATATGTACTAGGCAAGCACAAATCAAGAGGATCACAAGTCCAAGCTGTGTAGTGAGACCCTTGCCAAAAAAAAAAAGCTTACAAAATACTACTTAGGAAATCCACAAATACAGCAGCATCCAAAACTCAATGAACTCCATTAGCAACATGTATAAGAAACATTATCAATTGTCATGTATCCAATAGCTTAAGTTTTTTAAGCATATATAAATCAAGTAAATGTTATAGAATAAAATAAAATACAGTCACTTCAGTACATAAGAAAAATATTTTGGAAGCTCAGCATGCTTTTATAATAAAAACTATCAGCAATACTAGGAATTGTAGGGAATCTGATTAGAAGTGTATTTGAAAACCCTCAGTTACCATCAGAACAGTAGTCAGAGTGTTCAAAGACTGACAAAGACTGAAAAAGATGTTCACTCTGACTCTTCTCTGCACAAGAAGTTTCACCCAATAGAATTAGAGAAAAAAAATCCAGATGAGAAATGAAAGCCTAAAACTAATTACAAATGGAATAATCATACAAGTAGAAATCTTAATCAATCTACTAAGAAAAGCTCTATAATTAATATGTAAGTAGATAGAAGGTTGCAGGATATAAATTTAACAGACAAAAACCTATAATGTTGCCTTGTAGCACTGAATAATCCAAAAGTTAAATTTAAAAGAAAGTCAAATTTACAATATTATTAAAATCTAAAATAATTAGGAAAAATTTAAGAAAGCTGTGTCTTACTTACACACATAGCTCTGTGAAATGCTGCAATTTGTTTTAAAGGGTTGCACTGGGCAGAATGGACTTGCAGTGATCCTTGCATTTTCAGCCTCTCTGGTGCTGGAATTATAGGTGTGTCCAACACACTCAGTCTCAATGGCCTCAGCACCATAAATTTTGAAAAAAAAAAAAAAAGTATTATCCACTGACCTATCTCACTGGCCTGAAATTTGAAAAGACAGAGGTAAATGAAAAAATGTGTGCACTGATTAGAAAGTTTAATATTGTGAACATGCAATGTTCAAACCATTATGGACATATTCAATGAAATCTTATTACAATCACAGCTGTGTTTAGTGGTTCTATGTGAGATTGTGTTGAATTGAATCCATAATGCAAGGAAATATTTAAGAGAAATTCTTTTGAGTCAAAAGGAAAGAAATAAGGTGGAGCAGGAGGGTAACTAAGGGAGAATAGAGATAGAGAGACGGATATGATCAAAATAAGCAGTATCCATTGAGAACAAGTATTTTGTATAATTTATACACATGAACAATAAAAGGAGAATCATTTTATTTTCTCAAAAGTACACATCCAACTGATGTAATAAGTTTAGAAACTGGTAATGCAATACCATGATATTTTTAAGTAAATTTAGAAACCAGTGAAGTTTTTAAAGTTGTTTGTCTCTATAGTGTGAGTGGAGTTCATCAAATCAATTAATAGAATAGAGAGACTATTTTTCCCTGGAAAGGGGCATTTTGCTAGCAGAGCCTCCAGCCTTCTCCACATAGGCCAGTCTGAATCTCCAACCTGGCCACCCACACTGCAAGTTTGAACGTGGTAGTCTCCATGACTGTGTGCACAGATCCTTTATAATAAACACACACACACACACACACACACACACACACGCACCATATTATTCATGGCCCTAATTCTACAGAAAACTGACAAGTACACACTGGGGCAAAATTCATCTCAGAAGTTCATGAGCATCTCAGACACATGCACACAAAATTGTAAAGAGTCATCACAAAAGTTTAAGACTTATGCACGCTATCTGTGGTATGTGATAAATTAGTATTTTTCTGTACATCCCACAATCATCTTGTGGTTGTTAAATTATACTTTTGATGGTGCAGGTATTAAGCAGATCTCTTTTAAATGGACCATAAAATTTGAAAAAAAAAATGTATGCACTGAGCAGGAAAACACTGAGATCAGTCTTACAGTCTTTGATTTACGGAACAGTGCCAGAGAGGTAGCCTGTATGGTGCCTGACTGGTAAGTATAAGGCTCTAGGTTTGATTTGATTCCCTGTACTAAGACAGGGAGGGGAAGAGAGAGAGAGAGAGAGACAGAGACAGAGACAGAGACAGAGACAGAGAGACAGAGAGAGACAGAGAGAGAGAGCAACACAGAGAGAGAGAGAGAGATCCCATTTTTTCCTGATATAAATTTATTTAGATACAGAATTTCACTATGTACCTCAGGCTACTCTTAAACTCTTAAACTCACTGTATAACCCAGGCTGGGCTCAAGCTCACAGGTATTTCTGCTTCAGTCCTTCTGAGTATTGCAATTATAGGTATGTACTGTCATGCCTGGGCTACCTTCTAACTTAAAATATTACTGAAAGTCTTAGTAAAAGCACTTCCACAACTGTGGAAATGATTGCCAAACAAATTGAAAAGGAAGAAGTTTAATTTTTGTTTGCTAATGGCATGTTTTATACAAAGAAAATCCTGAACCTTCATGAAAAAGCTGTCAGAAGTTATAAACAGTTTCAGTAAACCTGAGGATTTGAAAATACAAGAAACATTAGGATTCTTGCATATCAATAATTATCCTGATAAAATTCAAAAAAGCAATTCAATTGACATAAAATTAACAAAATTAGGAAAAATTTAACCCATGGAGTAAAATATTTGTACAATAAAAACTATAAAACACCAGTGAAAGAAACTATGGTTGATACACACAAAAGAGTAAAAGTATCCCATGTTTATTGATCAGAAGTAGTATATTAAAAATGACCCTATTACCCAAATTGATCTGTAGTTTAATGTAATTTGCATCAATGAAAATGTGAAAAAATAGTAAAGTCTGTGTTGACATACAAAGGCATGGAATAGGAAGGGCCTGTCAAATAGCTTAGTGGATTAAAGCACTTACAAGCAGGTGCAGGTTCGATCTCAGAGCCTGCCTGCCTGGGCCAGCCCCAGGCATGCTGAGACAGTTACTAAGAGTGAGCATGGTGGCTCACACCTGTAATCCCAGCTCTTGGAAGGCTGAAAACAGGTAGATCACTATGAGTCCATCCAATAGTGAGATCCTGAACACCCTGCAGACCCTCCCTTAAAATAAAAAACAAAATGAAACATAACAACAGAAAAGAAATACTGACATGGAATAGGAAACCGGTCCTGGTGGGAAGGGTGTAAAGCTGGAAGAATTACAATATCTGATAGCAAAATGTACTGCAAAATAATAGTTACTAGAATGGCATGGTACTTGCACAAAAACTGATACATAGAACAGAATGGAAACTCAGAAATCCATACACATGCAGCCAACTGATTTTTGATAAAGACATCAAGAGCATACAGTGAAGCAAAGACACTTTTTCAACAGATGATGTTGGCAAAATAAGATATACAGGTGGGGTGCGGTAACACATGTCTATATTCTCAGCCTCTCTGGAGGCTTCTGAGTATTGTGAAAATTACCCAGACCTTGTATCAAATAAAATAGAAATAGCTAGGGAGATTTTAGTAGAAGAGCATTTTTGTAGCATTCAGAATGCTGTGGGTTTGATCCTTAGTATCAAACACACACACACACACACACACACACACACAAAATATGTAGGAAAATAAAAGAATGAAACTAGATCATTGCCCATAATCTTACAAAAAAGTTCATTGAAATACAGATCAAAGAGCTAAGTAGGAAACTCCAGGCTATAAAATTATTAATAAGAAAATGTCAGAGAAACACTTCATAACATTGATATAAGACCCAAAGGGACAGGCAACAAAAGTGAAAATAGACAAGTGGTACTATATCCAACTAGGAATCTTCTGCACATCAAAGGAAACAATCAACAGGACTGAGAGAAAATGAGAAAAAATATATAGCAAGTATTTGTCAAAATGATTATTAGCTGTAATATACTAATAACTCAAAAAATAAATAACAGGATTCAGACTAGGCCAAAGATCTGAATAAGTCTTTCTAAAAGAAAATACATAAATGGCAAGCAAGTATATGAAAATATGTTCAATATCATTGATAATCATGAAAATGTAAATCAAAACCACAGTGGGGCTATGTGACTTTAATCCATTTAGTGTGAACATCATCTAAAAGGGAAAAATAACAAATATTAGCAAGTCTATGGAGCAAAGGAAAAGGCTCAGATATTGCTGGTAGGACTGTAAACAATTACAGCCCTTATGAGAAAAGACATAGAGATTTCTCTAAATATAGAGTGAGCACATGATCCAGCAATCCCACTACTGGGCATATATCCAAAGGAAATAAATTATTTTGTTCAATAAAGAGACACTTTCACTTACATTTTTACTTTTCCACGTAGTGGTAGAGGGTCTCACTACGCAGCTCAGACTTGCCGTGGTGCTCCTGGTTTCAGCCTCCCCAGTGCTGGGTGGTGTGCGCCACCGCGCCAGGACTGATCGCTGGCTCAGTGCACCAAGGGCCGGGGCCTGTGCAGCATGTGGTGCCCAGGGCTGAACTCTGGCTCCTGAGCTTGCCTAAGCAGGTGCTCAGTCTTATGAGCGATCTTGCTGGGCCTTTATTTTTTAAATCTTCTAGTTATTGATTTATTTTCTACAGGGTCTCACTAGAGAGCTTGGACTCTGTCTCAGCATGCCCAGTGCTGTGTGCCACCTCGTCCAATTCCGGTGGCTGGCATGGTGTGCCTGAACTCCTGGGGTAGGCTCAGCATACAGTACTGGGTATTGAATCCAGGTCTTTGTGCTTGCCAGGCAGGTACTTAGACCACTGAATATCTCTTCAGCCACAAGTTTTTATTTTTATACCATTTGTAACAGCCAAGATAACCAATTGACCTACAATCCTAATACTTCATGAATGTGTATACAAGGTACATGTGTATAAAATGTATACATAATGAAATGTTATTTAATCCTAGAAAAGAATGGCTTTCTCTCATCAGTGAAATCATGGATGGGAGTGGAGGTCACTATGTGAAATCAGACCATTGTAGAAATACAATTACAATGTGTTCTCATTTGTTTATGAAGGCTAAAATGTCAATGTCATAGAAGAACAGTATGAGTAGTGATCACCAGGGTTCTGGAGAAATATAATGAGTGAGGTTGGAAGTAGACAAGGGGCACCAAAACACAGACCAAGAAAACTAGTTCTGGCTTCGAATAGCACAGTAGTATAAATATTGGTTACAATAGCCATATTTCAAAACAACTAGAGGAGTATGAAACTCCCACCAAATATAAAATGATTTCTGTTTGAGGAGGTAGAAATGCTTAGTTTCCTGACTTGATTGGTACAGATTATATTCATATAGTGAATTGTTATTTTGTACCCCATAAAAAGGTATAAATATTATGTCTCAATTAAAGGAAAAGATACAGAATAAAAAATAAATGTTACAGAACCACTGGGAAAGTTCTAAACAATTACATTAGAGTTTCAGTTTAGGAGAGTTATATCTATATTTGCTGTATAAATTTAAAGGTAATAATTAAAAATGGCAAATTTGACAATCAGACCAACTTGTTGACTTGCGTGCTGCCCCAAGAATAAGTAGTACACACTTTGGGGTGTGTTGGGGTGGGTCATAGAAGCAGTACTTGGGGGTCTTCTATGCTTTTTATTTTTATTTTTGTTTTTGTTATTTTGTTTAAGATGAGAGATGTTCTTCTCTCAAAAGATGTGACAATTCAGTGGACTACTCTTCCTTTCAAAAATAAGCTCAAGAAATTGAGAATTTTGTGCTATAATCAACAATCATTATTACTAAAAAAAAGTTGAAAGAAGCCATTAAATATCATAAAGATAAAATAAAATAATATAAGAAAAATCTTTAAGAATGAGACTTAACTGTGGTTGATATTAAGACCTATCTCAGAGCAGAAAAACCCTGATTTGTGTAGAAAAGATGAACCATTGTGGTCCAGGGTGACCATCTGAAGAACATTCTGAACCTGCTGAGGCTTGTCACCTAGTCCGTGTCACCTAGCACAGCACATGAATAGAAGCTTTGCAGGAAGAATTTCAGTAAGTATCCTCAGATCTGCCTCCTAGCCCGAAGGAAGGAGCAAATACCCAGAGACACAAGTTCTTCACTCACGTGTATGCTTGGTCCAGTTTATACCAGGTCATGAATGTAACAATATTTTCAGGCACTTGCAATCTATGTTATATTAATAACAATTAATAAGAATTAAGTTATATGAATTTAGAATGTATACAATTGAAATGCAATATGTATTCAAAATTCATCACTTTCATACTTATTTCATCAATTTTGCTTTTACCTATGCTCTTGAGGTTATTGATCCCTATTTTATTTTATTTTATTTTATATTTTTGGTGGAACTGGGATTGAACTCAGGCCCTTGCGCTTGTCAAGGAAGTACTTATTTATTCCGCTGAACCATCTCCCTGACCTCCAACACTGTGCCTTAATGTAAGTCCTCTACTCATGCTACTTTCAGTGAAATCAGCTTAACTTGAAAGTGACACAAAGTATTTACACCATGAAATCTGGTGAGTAATCTAAGTGCTTTGTTGGTTTTCTGGATGAAAAAAATGATAAAGAAAAAAATGTAAAATTCCACATAGGCCCATATTTATAACTGTGATGTTGTGAATAGCACAAAAACAATTACTTATAACAACTGAAAGACTGTTTTCCTTTTCTCTACAGCTTTCTGAACGTTTATGAACATGAACCCTGAACAATCAATTTGGCATTTCACATGGGCTGAGGGTAATGTGGTCAGTCTTAAATTGTGTGACATTACAACAAATTTATCAATCAGCCTTCTTATTATGATTGATAACACTATCAAGAAAACACAGATTAGGCTTGGAAAAATAAAATAAAATTATGTAGAAATACTAAAGGCTAGTGATGAATAGCTGGTTAATAAGCTGGTTGACTAGAATTAGTAATTTAAGCCTTTATAAGTGAATAAAACTCCAAAACATATGTTTATGACTTCATATTTCTCTTATAAATTATTGTAAAAGTAAATATTCACTAATTTTCTTGTTGGAAGTTTGTGACCATCATTTATATGCATGGATTAGCAGTGAGTATGCGCTCTGTGAGTCAAAGGCTATATGTACTTTAAAAGTAAAATCTATTGTATACTTTATTATCATGTAAAGTTTGTATGTGACACATAATTTATACTGCACTAATTTATATTAAACTTAGGCATACATTTAGATACAAAGACTGTGTCTTATATATGAAGTCTATGAAAATTTCACAAATTTCTTTTGTTCTCACCTCACTAAGTAATTTTTCAAATACAGCTTTTCATTTAAAATTTTCACTCTGTGTTGGTCTCTCTGGCTCTGTGTCTGTCTCTGTCCGTCTCTCTTATTCTCTGTTGTGCCTCACTTCCTTGAGTAGGATTTAAACTAAATAAGAATAGTTTATCTATGAAAATGAGCGTTGTACTTCTGGAACATAGAAGAGTATCTAATACTTAGCATTCAATACATATTGGCCAAGTAAATGAACGAGTCCCTTCCTGCCTGTTCCCATGACGCTATCTGATTCTCTCATCTGAGGCTTCCCCACAGCTGGCCTCACTGCCATGTACTCTTTGGGTACCGAACAGACCCCTTATCACTTGTTGCAACTCTCGGTTCTCGGTTGCAGTGTTCACAGGTTTTCCCGCAGCCACTCTTTGTGGTTTCCTAGTGTTGTTAAAGCACAGTACAGGAAGGTTAGAGAGAAAAGTTTCCACGGTTTAAGTTAAGAGAACAGAGAGGTTTTCAAATCCTTGCTATTCTTCTTACATGAGTTGTAACAGTAAACATTTTATGAATTTGTTTGAGGATTTAGATTATTTAAATATAAAATAGAGAGTGTTGTACAAGTTAAATGAAAAGATAAATTAAAAAATGTTTAGGAAAAACCAATGGATAGAAACTTGTAAATTCCTATCAGCTTTCTTACATTTTTTTCAATTACTGGAATTAAAAGTAGTAATGATAGTTGGATGTAATTACTTAGTTGTACGTTTTTACAAACTGAAACATTATAATAAATTGTTTGGGTAATCATAAAGAATGGAAGTATATTATTTTGTTCAAGTGTTCTGTGAATGTTTTAATTCAGGGAAGCTCAAGTATCCTTTACCTCCCAAATGTCTCCCATTGATGTTGGCATTCTGCTTTATCATGTAACCTTATTACCATCCTGAATTTTCAAACATTCATATTGACCTAATAGTATTTGTATACTATAAATAAAAGTGTCTAAAACCAACAGTTATAGTCTACAAAGACCTTCCAAAAATCTTTTATATCTTGGGAACAGATATATATTTATCACTATAAGAAAAGTAAAGAAGTAAAACCAAAACTAAAACATCGATTGTGTTTTCTGGCAATGTCTATTGACAAAGATGCTACAATATTTTTAAAAGGAAGTAAGGAGCAGAGTTGAAATGCTGAGAGCACACTTTATTGTAAATGCCCAAATCAGAGCAAACACCGAGCGAAAGGTCAACGTAACAGCCCATTGATCTGCATGAGCACATTTGCTAAAGCTAGTAATAAATTCCCCAAGAGCCACAGTAGTGATGCCTTCAAATATCTGTGATGTCTTTCTCTCTGAGGCAGCTAACCAGATAGTTTAATAGTATTTCACTTTTATCAGTGTTCCAGTAAACATGACCCTGCAATAAGGATTTTTAAACATCATTATTTCTACAAATTTAATTTTATTTGAGTCCCACTTTAAGCAAACATTTGCCAGACAATGCTCTTGGCAAATAGTCAGTAATGTATTGTTTCTGTGATTAAGAAGTTAATTCTATTCAGAGAGAAAATTTTGTGACAATTGTATAATAGAAATATACAAAGACTTAGGAGAACTTAAATAATCTGCATAATAAAACATCTTATAGAAGAAATTAAATTTCACATAGACTTTGAAATATAAGTAGAAAAATAAAAAGATAAATAGACTTAGCCCAGGAGAGGGTAAAACTGAGTAAAAAAATACAGTTAACAAAAGAACAGCGTGAAGAAAATAGCAGTCTTGCTTGGAGAATAGCTGTTGTGGTGGAGAAACTCTGCACAGACTCCACTGTCCACGTGGCTGACCCCTACATTATCACATCATACAATCAAAATTCAGATAGCAAGTGACAATGTACATGGATGTGCAGTCCATAGCAATGACAGTGAAACAAACACAGGAAAGTTCTCAAAGCCACTATTCAAGCATGAATTATTTGTGTACCACTGAGTAAATCTTTATTCTCTTTTTCAGTTCTTCTAACCCTCACTCATATTACTACTGCAGCCAAAATTCTCCCTGTGTTAATTATACCTGCTATGTCAAGTACATTGAGCTCCTTAAAGACAGCACCGGGCCAAGTGAGAGCCACATGGGCACTGGGTGACTCTACCTCACTGAGGAAGACAAGTAAACATGGGCAAAGGAGATCCTAAGAAGCCGAGAGGCAAGATGTCATCATATGCATTCTTTGTGCAATCTTGCCAAGAGAAACACAAGAAGAAGCACCTAGATATTTCCCTTAAGTTTTCAGAGTTTTCTCAGAAGTGCTCAGGGAGGTGGAAAACCATGTCTGACAAAAAAGGAAAATTTGAAGACATGGCAAAAGCTTGTTACGAAAGAGAAGTGAAAACTTATATTCATCCTAAACAAAAAAGAAGTTCAAGGATTCCAATGTGCCCAAGATGCCTCCTTCGGCCTTCTTGTTCTGTTCTGAGTATTGCCCAAAAATTAAAGGAGAAACTTGGAGAAAAGTGGAATAATATTGCAGCAGATGACAAGAAGCCGTAGGAGAAGAGGGCTGCTAAGCTGAAAGAGAAGTATGAAAAGAACATCGCTGCCTACTGGGTTAAAGGAAAACCTGATGCAGAAAAAAAATGGAGTCACCAAGGCTGTTTTAAAAAAGCAAGAAAAAGAAGGAAGAGGAAGAGGAGGAAGATGAGGAGGAAGAGGAGAAACAACTAAGATAAAGAGGATGAAGAGAATGAAGAAGAGGATTATGATAAATAAACTGGTTCTAGCTCAGTTTGTTGTTGTTGTTTTGTCTACAGTTTGTTGTTATTGTTTTGTCTACAAAGCATTAACCATCTGTTACACTTCATTCTTTTTGAAGAAAAACAATTGAAATGTGAGGCTGTGTAAGATTTGTTTTTAAACTATGCAGTGTCTTATTTTTGTATAGTTAACACACTACCAAATGTGTCTTTAGATAGCACTGTCCTGGTGGTATTTTCAGTAACCACTAAGCTTGTCTGGTACAGTATGGAGGTTGTAAATTGGCATGGGAATTTGAAGAAGGCTCTTGTTGGTGCACTGCACAGATTAGTTATATATGCGGATGGTAGCTTTTCATTTTCAGTTGTCTCTGATGTAGCTTATAAGAAATAATTGCTGCCCTGAATACCACTTTGTAAGAGCAAAAACAAAAAGAGAAAAAGTTTTAACTGTCTTCTTGATAGTCTGAATGCTTCTAAGTAAATGCAGTTTTTTCATTTAAAAAATTTATACCTGTTATATCTATTTTAAAATTGTTAGGGTTTCCATAAAACATAAATAGTAACATTTGAATTTCAGTCAAATTATGACTTTTCAAAATTATACATAAGAGTATAGTATTGTCTGATTTTTCATTTATCAGACAGATAATAGTACTTTTTAAATGTATGCTGGCTATTTTTTTTTATCTATTTTGTATTCTAGGGAAGGGTCTACAGGGTGTTCAGGGTCTCACTTCTAGACTGGCCTCATAGTGTTGCGCCTGTTCACAGCCTCCCAAGAGCTGGGATTACAGGTGCGCACCACCACTCCCAGTCTCAATTGCTGCCTCAGTGCACCCTGGGGGCGGGGCCTGCACCACAGGCCTGGGGATCAAACCTCCGGCCCCTGTGCACAGTGGCTATTTTTAATAATGTCTCTTGCCATGGTTTTCTAAAATTCTATTAAAATAATCTTGGAGTGAGTTCTATATTTATTATTATCTAAAATGAGTTTTTCTGTGTCTTCTAATCATCCTCTCTATAGTGCCTAACTTGTGTATCATGGATAATATACCTTTATTTCAGATATTGTTTCACTTCTAGCAAACTGGGTAGATTTTAATAGATGTGGATATCTAGAAAGCATTATGAAGCTATATCAGTGTTGATTTTTCCCACCTCACTCTCTACTTTCTATGAATTTATGAAAATGCATTAGTATATAATCACAGTGGTTGTCTAGCCACAAGTCACTTTTCCAGGTAATTTTAGCAGATTTCACTCATGGACAAATGTAAAAATGCTGGCAGGATAGTAGGGGAAAAGGGACCCTTTTCCATTGTTGGTGGGAGTACAGACTCATACAACCCACTGGAAGTTGGTGTGGAGAGGCTCAAAAACTAAAACTACAGGTTTCATTCTTCTCAGCTATTCTGCTTCTTGTTATCTTCCTGAATGAATCAAAAGCATCATACTACTATAGTGTGTGTGCACTGATGCTCAGAGCAACACAGATGGTAACAGTTAAATCTTGCAAACAGCCCAAATGCTCATCAATTAATGAACAGACAAGGAATATGTGGCATATAATATATATATATATATATATATATATATATATATATATATATA
>PVKA01010290.1:0-65021 GCA_004027165.1 Ctenomys sociabilis
GAAAGGAAAGGAAAGGAAAGGAAAGGAAAAAGGAAAGGAAAGGAAAGGAAAGGAAAGGAAAGGAAAGGAAAGGAAAGGAAAGGAAAGGAAAGGAAAGGAAGGAGGAGCGAGCCCCCTGAAGAGCAAGCCCCGAGGAGGACACAAGGGCTCTCGACCCCAGGGAATGGCACCTATCTCAGTGCTGGCCTGAGGTAGGACGTTATGGTGCTGAGGGAGATGTTGTCCTTCTGTGGTCTCTGCCCTGTAGAGGGCCCTGTGCTATGGGAGCTGCCTGCATAGCCTATTGCCCATCTTTGGTCAGGTTCTGACCTGGAGCCAGGAGCTCCTGGTGGTGCAGCAAGAGGTCTGGCTGTGCCCCTCCATGTACCCAAGGGCCCTTGGCTCCTTGCAGGCTCATGAGTATGAGATTGGGTTTCTCCAGTATCATCAGGCCCCTGTCCTTGGGACTCTTGGCTGTGTGCACTCTTTTTTTTTTTATTTTTATTTTTTGTCTTTTTGAGACAGGGTCTCACTATGCAGCTCAGGCTGGCCTTGAGTTCAGTTTGTAGCCCAGGCTGGTCTTGAACTCACAATGATTCTCCTATCTCAGCTTCCCAAGTGCCAGGATTACAGGCATGTATCACCACCCCTGGCTTTTATGTATATATATATATTCAAAACATTTTTAAAATTTTGATAAAATACATGTAACATAAAATTTATCATTTTAACCCCTACTAAGTGTGGATTCAGCAGCATTAAAAACATTCTCAGTGTTATCCAACATTTGTGCCTTCCATCTCCAGAACTGAAACTCTGGGGCTGGCATACAGCTCAGTGAGAGTTTATGCTTAGTGTGTGTGAGGCCCTGGCTTTTGCCTGTGGCACAGAATAGGCAAAAGAAAGCAAAACACAACCAAAGCTTTGTCTCCATTACGCACTTCGCACCTTCTCCCAAGCCCTGGGCAGCCACCAAGCTATTTTCTGTCTAGAATTTGATAGCCTAGTCACTTTATACAACACGCCATATGTACCCACAGCCTTAAAAATCACTCTTGTTTTCCTGACACAGGAGTGTCAGTAATTCCCCAGGGCCTAGGAAATTGCTCCGTACTTTCCCTGTATTTGGGAACATGTGAGCTTTTCTTTCACTTTTCTTAGATTTCGGTCACTCAGCTGTGCAGAGTTCTGCCTTTTTGTTGTGACCTCATTGTATGTGTGTAGAAAACAAAAGTTTCTTTTCTCTAGCTTGTTCTCACTTTATAATGTCATTCAGAAACAGAAAAGATTCCTAGGAATAGAGAAACACTATTCTCTCCTTGCCCTGTGAGGGCTGCAGGTTTACAGATATGCTCGGAGGGCATGACTGGGCATTATAGCTTGTGTCAAATTTCACATCATTTTCTGTTTTCCAGCACTGAGGTAAATTGAGGTCAGGGGTCCCTGTGAGGGAAGCCAGTTACTTCATTTGGGTCATTTTAAATGAGATGCTGTTTTTAGATGCTGCCTAACTGAAAAAGAAGCTCATGTCTTACTTCAGTGTTTTGTCCCTTCACAGGTCAGCTCAAGTAATGTTGTCTTGAAGACAGGATTTGATTTTCTGGACAACTGGTAAACTGTGCTAGGCCAAAAACAAATTGCAGCCAAGAACCCCAAACAGTGCTGTGCTAGAGGAGGATAAGAAGGATGATGTTGCCTTGTCTATTTGCCTGGTTTCTCTACTGTTTTTTCTTAATCCTTTGGAAACTGGTAAATGTTACCAGATTTTTCCCTTTTTGGTAAAACCAGATGCATACACTATTTTCAATGATTTGATAACAGAAATTCTACATTTGGAATTTTTAAGGACTATTAAGAATTCATAAATCTTGTACATAAAACTTTTGTTCCCAGCTCCACCAATTCCCCCTACCCACAGGGAGTTTTCTCACCACGTCACAGAAGTACTGCCTGATTCTGTCTCCTCCTATGGGAAACCTCGGTGGTGTCCTCGGCTGTTGGCTGTGGCTGTGGAAGGATTCATGCTGAAGCCAAGTCTTGTGCTGTGTGCCACCTGCCATTCTTGTGTCACTTCCAGGAAGCATCCCCGTGGCTCATGGCAGACATTGTCTCTGAGTTGCCCCATGATTATTCAAAGTATTGATCATTGTTTAAGAGGAATTACATGTTTAGAAGCTTTATATCAGTTTCTCATTGTTTTATATCTAGATGTAGTGCCACAGGCAAGCATTTCTCTAGGTTTTGTACCTGCTTCCTTCCAGGAGCTCCTGTTACCTGGCGCCTGCTCTGGGCACTGCAGGTCTAGGGTGGGTGGAAGCAATGCTGGAGCACAGGGGCTCTCAGTGTCCTTCTGTGCAGGATGGGGCCATGGCTGACCTTCATCCCAAGAACTGCTTAGGCCACATCCTGGGAAACCTAACCTGCCAACCCTGATGGGTTACAGAAGTAGAAGAGGCATCTCTGAAGCCCAGCTATGTCTCCTGGAGTTCTATGCTATCTCCACAGTAGATTCCTCCACCTGTGGTCCTCTCTGTGCCCTGCCCAGTGACCCTGAACTTGGGGGACCTGCAGGAGGCAGCAGCTGCAAGCCCTGGACAGTGTGGTGCCATCCCCATCACTGCCATCTCTACCTGAAGCCTTGGTCCCAGTGGGCTCTGCCAGCAAACAGGGTTTCAGTACCAAAAGGTCGCAGGTCTAATTAATATCTGTAGACCTTCCACAGTGGCTTCCAGAATATTTTCTCTGGCTCTGAGGTGAAATACTTGGAAACTCCCCACCCCTATCTTATGGAAAGTGTCTGCCACGCTGTGGCTTTGTCAGCATAGATTTGACTCCCGCCGGTTGCTTCACATCCCTGAATCTCATTTGGCTCTTCAGGATTGGGCTTACTCTCCTGCATTGCAGGGAGGTTTTTTCTGTACCATCATGTAAGAGAGAGGCTTCCTGCATGATGGTGAGGGGAGCGAGAGCATAGGAGTTCCAGCTGGTGCAGCCCAGTGGGGGGGCCTGTCATCCTGGAACACAGCACTGTCCTAGAGCCACAAGTGCCACTTCCTGCACTTCCACCCCCAGGGCAGCCACTAATCGAGAAGCCCCATAGCAAGGATTCCTTCTGGAAGCCCATGTGCTGCTGGGAGGACAGTGCTTTTGCTCAGGACACTCTGCTTGCTCTTTAGCAGAAGTTATTTCCTGCCTACCTTCTCATTGGTCTGTGTCCCCATCAGGTCAGCCTGAGACCTGAGGTATGGATTGGGCCATTGGAAGCTGCTGTGTGCTTGGTACCTTCTGGGCTCAGCACCCACAGGATTTGTCATCAAAATCAAATGGTGGTGATTCATAAGGCGCAGGCTCTGTAAAGCAAGTGTTAAGTTGAAGAGGGGGACTTGTGGAGGGTCCTGAGTCCTGCTCATTTGCTCTGTCGTTGGAAGTGCAAGTCCCCATTCTGCCTGACCTGCCGATCACCCTTCAACCCAGGACAAAGTCCAAGCAGAGGTGGCTTCTTTCTCTTCTGGGGAATCTATGCCAGTGTCCAGGGAAATCAGGTTCTACATTTGTCATATGTCCCCTATCCCATACATCAAAATGGCATTTTTAAAACCAGGAGTTTGTATTTTATTTTTTTAAGAATACACATTTCTCAGCTGATTTTGGATCCTCCCCACCTGGAGTCAGCTCCTGGAACTCAGCTCAGGAGTCACTCTTGCCCCGTAGCTGCATTTCACAGCAGCTCCCCCAGGACCTTGGAAGCAGCTCTGGGCAGCACTGGGCCCGCTTCTGGCCCCAGGGCTAAGTTGGTCTGCCCAGTGGGAGCAGCAGGCCTGTCCCGGGCCAGGCACAGCCTTGGGTGTCAGGAGCCCCTGGTGTTTCCTCGCACCTCCCTTTCTTTGATACATGTTTTCAAAAACTACATTCTTACTGATTGACTTGTAACTTGGTTGTATTTTATACTAATAGCCTTTAATAAAGCCATTTAAAAAATGCTAGATGTGTTTGTTTTTGGCTTCAGCTCAGGAATATGAGTAGGATGGTGGTATTGGCACACATGAGAGAAGGAAGAAGGGTTTGTGCTGGTTAAAGTTGGCTTGCTGCCTCCTCAGGAAGTACTCCTCTGCCCGTGTCTTGGTAAGGTCCCCTCTGTAGTTATGAGAGGTCAGCCAGGGAGCACCTGTCACTGTAGGGCCGTGTTCTGTCCTGGAGTGTTTGTGACCGTGACCCTAAGAAGCTTTTTCATTGAGTATAGTCAATGTTGGCTTCTTTTTCTTTGTTCTCTCCTCTCCTCCCCTCTCCCCTCTCCTCTCATGATTCCCTTCCCCTCTTTCCTCCCCCACTCTCTTTTCTTCCCCTCCCTTTTCTGGGGAGAAAATACAAAATCAAGCCTAGCTAATCAGTTCTATTTCATTCATTAAAGTGTGGGCATAAGCCACTAGAGATGCGGGAGAATTTTGAGGTGATTTTTATATCAAGGAAAGCTTTTAAAATTAATGTTCCTTAAAACATAGAGATTCAGGTTGACAAGCCTCTCTAAGCTCCTCCCATGCACAGGGCTCTGCTGTCTTTGGGAGTGACACATGGCCTGGCAGTTGGGCCTCCATGTTGGGCCATTACCTTTACTGAAGTAAAAGAGGCAAAGTTGTTCCCAGCCTCCTGGCTTTAGCAGCTATTGTGGTAAGGCAGTGAATGATAGAAACACATTAAAAACTACAAGAGGGAGCCATCAATGTAACCACAAAAGGCACTGGGTGTATTCAGCACTTCGAAGCCAGCCAGGGAGGGAAACTTCCTGTTGAGAACACCAGGGCTGTCTGCGGGGTGGGGGTGTGCATTTTCAAGGGTCTTTCCAGCAATTTCTTGATTCTGATCCTCTTCACATGCCTCTCCTGTGCCTTCTCTGGGTACCTGATGGTGAAAAGGAGCTCGGGGGAGGCGGAGGACTGGGGCTCTGAGTCCTCACTGAGCTTAAGGAGGCACAAGTTCAAGCTCAAGCAAGAACCCTGGAAATGAGCTAAATGGTGCAAAGCCAAGATGGGGGCTTCCCAGGCACCCACGACAAAGCACCCCAGGTTCCTCTGCCCCTCCCAGGCCTCGAGGTGGGGTCCAACAGGAGGGTGAGGGCATGTCTGGATTCTCCTGAGCCCTTTCCAGGCTTGTGGACACCCCTCTTGTGCTGATGTAACATGGTGTCCCAGTCTCTTGTCAGGTCACCAGTCATGTTGGATTAGGGCACACCCCAGCCGTGCTGTCTTGACCTCCAGAAGGCTGCCTGCCTCCAATGCAGTCATATTCTGAGGTACTGGGACTTATTCCCAGTTCTCATAGTTTGACTCCTAACAAGCATCACTATGAACTAGCAACAGAAAATGCCACCCATAAAGATAATAAAGGTATGTGATCCAAGAGCCAATTTAAGCAAGTAAACAGTTCTTACTGAAGCCTTTAAAGTGTAAAAATTAGAAGATAGATAATACTGGATTGGGTAACTTGCTATCAAAGTCTTCATTCTCCCTGAAATGATTTTATAAAGTTAGTACGACATCAATACAAATTCCAGTTGGGCATTTTAAAGAATTCAATAACTTTACTCAGTTGTGAGTAGAGACGTTCACTGAAGGAAGCAGAGGTAGAGCTATAGGTGTGGGGGCTGTGATCTCCGCACTCCTGGAGGATGCGGAGGTAGCACTGAAAGCTGGAGGCCAGGCTAGGCGATTTAGCAACCTAGCAACTTCTGTCTAAAGAAAAGAAAGAGTAGGGATGTAGTCAGGGAAGGGGCTTGGGTTCAATCTCTGGCATCACCCCAACACCCACATGATCCCCCCAGGAAGCAGTGGAGGAGGCGGGCTTGTGACCAGCTGTGGGGACCAGTGTGCTGTGAGGTACTGCACTGCGATCACTGTCCTGTGGTACTGTGTGGTCGGCATGTTATAGAGCCGCAGGATGGCTCAGTGGGTCTCTGCAGGACAGACCGACCCATGAAATGTGCTGAAGAGGCCAGGGACAAGTTCATGCCAGGGTGAGGACTCAAGAGTACCATCAGAATGGGGGCATCCTGGACAAGAGAAAGCCAGTGTCCTTAGTGGGGGCTCAGTGTGTGGAGGAATATAAGCATGTATTCCTATCCACTGCTGTACAGAAAGGGGATGAGGGGGTCAAAGTCAAATTGTGAGGGTGACAGTGTGAAGCCAGTAGAAGCTGAGACCTAGTGACTTGAGACGGGCAAGGCATCCAGGAACTTCACAGCACAAGCTGTAGAGCAGGATGGTGACTCTGATGACGCAGGCACCAGGCACTTGTCAGGGACGAATGCTGTGGGCAGAGTCAGTGAGCAGAGGAACCGGAGAAGGCAGCTGTCACCTCTGTGAAGGACAGGCATCAAGGACACAGAGGGTGCTCCTGTAAATTAACAAAAAGGACCAGTGACCTCAGAGAATCATGAAAGCTGAAGCATATGAAAAGGTGCTAAAAATAATGGTAATCAGAGAAAAGAGGCCAGAGAGCTAGATGATGCCAAGTGTTGGCAGAAATGGGACACAGCAGTGGCTTGGCCCTGGGAAGGTTGTGTCTCCCTAGGGGTATTTGGCAGTGCCGGGGACATTTGTGGTTGCTGCAAATGCGGAGGAGTGGTTGCTGGCATCTGGCAGTGGGTCTGGCTCTTCATCCCTTCTCTACACGAAGCTTCACATCTGACTTGGTGACGAGGATGAGCAGTGTGCCCTGGGCGTGACAGTGCTGCCCTGCTCTTGGGTAGCAGCTGCTGCCACAGGCCTGGAGCAGCTTGGCAGCCTTGAGGTAGAAGCAGCTTTGCATCAGCTTGTCTGAAGGGCAGCCACTGTCCTCCAGTGGCCACTGAGTGCTTGGGTGGGGCCTGGGCTGAAGGAAATGCGCCCTACATGTGAGCTGCAGCCAGGACTGCAAAGACTTCATGTGCACTCACGTGGAAGGTACCTCCTGGATGATTTTACTTCATTGATTACAAGTTTTACAATAAAAATGGCTTATCAATGAAGAGCTATTTCACTTCTTTCTACATCTTTAAATGTGGTTATCACAAAATTCGGACGTTATGTGTGCAGTTTGCATCATTTTGTACAGGGCAGTGTTGCACAGAGCTGTGAGTTCCCTGAGGTCTCATCTTCCTTCCCTTAGGCTCATGCACGGCTCTGTGGGCGTGGGGGTTGCAGCTGCAGTGGATGAGTACGAGACCCAGACGATGGGTATGAGCCTGATGGGATGGAGCCAACAGTAGGAGTAGGGATGGGCCTTCTCATAGGCCCTGAGAATGAGCCTGCCCTTCCCGGCAGACGTGATGCCAATGCCTCCTGGGCCATGCCTTCTCTTTCCTATGGAAGCCACTGAAAACCTTGTGGGATCACATTCCTTTACAGCCCACTGCTCCAGCGAGTCATCAGATTAATGTGACAGGAGGGCCCTGCAAAGGGCAGGTCTGCCTGTGGCCCACCCGAGCCTTTGGGAACAGAGCTGAGGAGATAACTATAGAGACCCACATGGCAGGGCTTTGGATGAGCAGATGATTTGTGAGCAGCTTTATTTGCAGACAACCTTGGGTTTGGATCTTTGCTGGACCTTCCACAACTCTTGCCCATGAGAAACATGGAGACCATCACTGTATCCTTTTTCCTATAAAGAAGCAGAAGAGTGCAGGCTGAATGCATAAACGAGTGCGTTGGCAGGCCAACGCACTCTTATGGTGGGGCAGGGGGCTTACTCTAGGGCCCAGATGGGAGGTAGACAGGGCTGGCTGTTGAACCCAGTGCCTTGCCAGTGACCATGTGCTCAGATGAGTGGCTGTGACCCCTGTAGTCACAGGGGTTGACCCTTCTGTTTTGAAGTCTTCCCAGGAGAGACCAATTCCCTTTGCCACTCCTGCTGCTTGGCTGGCTAATTCCTGTGCCAAGCTCAGGCTTAGAAGGATCATGTGGCCTTGCAGAGTGAGGCAGCCTCTGTTGCTGAGGTAGCCACGTGCTCTGTAATGGGATATTGTTCGGTAGTGGGGATGCCATGAGGCTCCCAAATCTCAGAATGGGGTGCAGCCTGTGTCCATCCACACCTGGCTCCTGTTCTCCTGGAGCCCAACGTGGTCCCTGGTCCTCAGCTCTCACCTCTAGGGCCTGTGAATGAACATGGCCAAGAAGGAGATGTTTGGTGTGGTGGTTTCTAGAACTTTCTCCAGAGAGCTGAAGCCCATCCCCACCCCCACAAGATTGCTGAGAAGGCTAGAAAATGACTGTTGATGTAGCGCTGGTGTGGGGTAAGCTGGTGGTTGCTGCTTGATTAGCAGGTGCACAAGGACTCATGGAGGCAGCTGGAGAAGAGGTAGAGGGTGGTTCTCCATGCTGGTGCCAATGGCCTCCCATGCGGCCAGCCACGTTCTTGTCCTTGGGCCTCCCTTTTGTCCCCAATGCTGAACCATCGCCCCATGACGGCATGATGTCTACGATTCTGACCCATGTTCAGGCCCTTGCTGTGCCCTGCCAACTGCTTTGACCCTGCTGTGTCCCTGAGGAAAGTTGACTGCCCCTGTTTTCTGTATCTCTGATCCCGCAGGACCTGACTTAGGAGAGATGTCAGTTGCCTGGCTCTGAGTCCTGCTTGAATCCTTCTAATCTCCCAGCCTCCAGTCTGTCTCTCAGCTCTTCTTCTAGGGTTGGCTGTACCAAAGCAGGGTGTGGACAGAGTCAGCAGCTGAGAAACCTTGGTGGCCTGGTGGGGGGGGGGGCTTCTGGTCTAGCCCCTGGCCTTCACTCCAGCTCAGCCTGGCCCTGACTTTGTTCTTTCTTTCATTTGTATTTCTTGTGAGTCCATGTTTACAGCCCATAACAGCTACACTTCTTGTGGAAATTGGTACTTGCACATAACGCATCTTAATTCTTTTTCACTCCCTTCCCTGCCCCACTCTCCAGTTTTCTTTCTCCTGTCAGCTGTGGGCAGAAGGCAAAGCTCAGGCCCCAAGGGAGGCAATTAGAGCAGTGGCTTCTCTGAGGGTCACTCTGCTTACCAGCGCCTGCTACTTCCTAGGCATCCAGTGCTGGTACCAGCAGTCTGTGACCTGCGGACTCCACGGCCTGTGCTTCTGGACAGCCTGCCCTCCTCCCTCCCTGTCAGTGGTCCAGGTCCTGTGCGACTCCTGCCTCAGCTACTCTGCAAAACCATTTAGGAAAACACGTACACCACTTCCTGGAGCCAGCCCCTCACCCAAAGCCCCTTTTCACCCTGATTGCATCCCATCAGGGCACAAGTACCAGCTGAGTGCTCTACTTGCCCTCGGCAGGTTCTGCTGCTAAGTGCTTTTATCAGTGAGTTACCAGAGTCCGCTGCCTGTTCTTCATCTGGGAAAAACAGTAGCTCTAAGAAGTGCGTCTGGACACAGGAGTGGAACTGGACCGGCCCATACGGAGGCAGCTGGAGGCAGCGCCCAGGCCTTTGCTTGCTCTGAAGCTATGGCAAGGAAAAAAGTCTTAGACAGGAAGTGCAAGTCAGAAGCACATACCATCCCCAGGACTTGACAGGTACACTTTGCTAGGGGTCCTCTACCTGCAACCTGCCTGGTCTCTGCCCAGTAGATTGGTCTTGGCCCTGAAACTGATTCTGACTGATAACCCATGTGACTACTTTTTTTTTTTTTTTTTTTTTTTTTTTTTTTTTTTTTTTTTGTATTTGTAGGGAAGGGTCTACAGGGTGTTCAGGTTCTACTACTAGATCAGACTCGTAGTGACCCACCTGTTTATGGCCTCCCAAGAGCAGGGATTACAGGTCCACACCCAGTCTCAATAGCTGTCTCAACGTGTTCCAGGGGTGGAGCTGTCACAGCAGGCTCGGGGGATAGAACCCCCAGCCCCTGTGCCTGCTTATAGGCGCTTTAATCCATGAGCTATTTAGCTGGTCCTATTGTGACTATTTTTTAAATTTTTCTCAATTTAACTTTATTAAAAATTGACACAGACAATAGTCTTTGCTCTCTAGAGTCTTAATGACAAAGTCACATTACAAAGCACAGCTGCCTGAACACTGAGCAGTGTCCAGCTGGTGGTGGACACCTGTCCTGCAGCCTGGCTGCTGAAATGTCCTAGGATTGTATCCACGGCTTTGAGGGGCAGAGCTAACGAGTCCCTGCTTTGCCACTTGGAGCTCACAGGTATGTGGGCTTCCCTGGGGAAGGGGACACTCAGAGGTAGCAGCATTGGACATACAGCCAGAAAGCAAGGCATTACCCTTGAGAAGCCCTGCTTGGAAAGTAGAGATGCTCCCCAAGGATGGGGAATTGGCAAAGGTAGTTTGTGTGATTTGAGTTAATGATCAGAGGAGAAAATAAATTTTATTGATTATTTCCCAGTGAATTCAGTAGGCCAAATGATCCAGGTCTGTAGGATTCATTCCACATACCATCTGGGTCACAAAAATATCTGCTGTCTACTTAGGGATTTCTTTGGGACCCATGGCCTGATACAAGTAGGCCTCTGTGGGTGAGACCTGCTGTCCTGAGGCCTTGGTGGAGGCTGCAGCCGATAGACAAGCTTGCTGTACCAGTGTCTCAACCAATACCAAGCTGCCTTCCCTGGGGCCCGGGCCAACCCACCATGAGTGCTACTCTGAGAGAGTGGGCCAGGCCCAGCTAGGCTCTTAGGACAGGTGAGGCCCAGGACAGATGAGACAGGGAGGCTTACATCTCCAGAGAGGGCTCCCTACCCAGAAGACGGGAGCCCCCAGGCAGGGGGAGAAAGGAAGGCTGTGAGGACTGAGGTCTGGTCCACCTACAGACCCCTGGTGACGGCTGTCTGCACAGCTCCCTCTATGCACCCTCTTTCCTGGAACAGAGACTGTGATTCCTCCGCAGTTGAGAGACCCCAGCCCCAGCCACAAATGACCCCATAGTCACTACCACTGCTCTTTCCACCAGCCCCTGGCTCTGGCTCTGTAGTTTTGAATTGCTTCTCTTTTTCATTCTTTTGTTATTTCCATCACCCTAAAATAAATTGGAAAAATGCTCCCTTCTTCTTGTCCGGTTCGCCTATCAGTTGTTTCCTGTCTCCATGCACCAGGATCCCGCACTGGGCACAATGGGTGTCTGTCAAGCTCTTGTCTGTAGTCAGGCCTGGGGGTTGCAGTAGGACCTTTTCATCTGAAACTTGTGCACAGGTCTGCAGCTAGTTGGCACTGGGCATCAGGGTGACCATCTGGGTGTCTGTCTCCCTTGTCCCCTACAGGTGGGCCCACCGCGTTCCCAAGGTGGTGACCAAGATCTAGAGAGAAAACAAGCCAAAGGCATATTCTCTTTCCATCCTGACCCCATGGCCAACACAGAGCGTGCTCCTGGCTGACCTCAGAGAAATGACAGGGAGGCATCCATAGGGAGGTGGGGCTGGAACAGATGAGCGAGGACAGCTTACACATGCACCATCCTCCACAGCCCCACGGGGCCCAGGCCTCTAGTGCCCTGCCTTGAAAGCCCTTGCCTGGTCCCATTGCACTCTGGCCAAGGCCCTGTGAGTGGAGCTGTCTCACTGTTGGAGACATCTAGTCAGTCATTCTGCTATGGACTCAGCTTCTTTCTGAGACTTGCTTGCTGGCGCGCCAGCTCCTGTCTGCTGGCTCAGCCTCCTTTCCTGGAACCCCTGAGAGTGACTGTACTTCTGGAAGCACTGCAGCCCGGGAGCAGGGGGGGGCTGGGTCAAGGGGCTGCCCTAGTGTCTGGAAGTAGAGGTGGGACCAGCACGGATTTATCTGCCCACCCAACTCTTCCTCTAGCCAGGCTCTGGGCCTTTGGGCTGGTGATTCCCCCCAGATGGTGTTTGCCTGTCTTTATTGCTAAATGCTCCCTTACTTCCATGCCCCAGCATTGCACTGCTTCCTGGCCCATAGCCGGGTGCTCTCCTTTTACACTCATTCTCCAGGGAAATCTCAGTTTCTAAATGGCTTATCTGAATTGGTGCCTTCAGAATACTCTTCAGATTGGAATCCCATTTTCTGTTCTGGACATTTTGATATTGGCCTCTGTGATGACTCAGCTCTGAAACTGGACCTGCGCTGCCCCACTTTCCTCAGCAGCCCCATTCTCTCCTTGTCTGACCATGGCCATGGGCCTGCTGTCCTTGCCTGGCCTCCATCCCTCACCTGGGACTGGCTGGCCCTCTACCCCAGGGAACAGTGGAGACATGAGCTAGCATCCCCTTCCCATGCTGCTCTCCCCGACCCTAAGGATGATACTAGCCATCCTGGATTTGAAGAGTGAGGAAATAAGACACAGATGGGGTCTGTCCTGGCCACATGCCAGGGGTGATGCAGATGGAAGACACAGAGTGACAGACAGAGAAATGCATGCCCTGCACGCTTTCCTCTTCCTCTTGGGCAGCAAAGGGCAGGGCTAGCACTGCACATGCTTGGTGAAGACAGGTCGGCCTTGGCTTGGGCATGCCCTGGATCCTGAGGAAGGAGCCAGCCTCTTCCACCCCAGCCCAGGTCTTTCCAGAAATCTGAGCTCATTCAGTAGAAGGCTTATTCCCAAAATCCACACTTCCTTTTCTGTTATTCAGTAGACCGGTGATGCCTTTGCTCCCTTCTGACTGATTTTACACATGACCCACATTCATAGTGATCCTCCTGCTTTCTGCCACCCTAGGGCTGGGATGTCAGGTGCACGCTACCACACCCAGACTCCATCGCTGGCTCAGCGCACCTGAAGGTGGAGTAACGTGGCATGTGGAACCAGGAATTGAACAGTCTGCTGAGCTATAATGCCCGCCCTTTGTTTGGATTTCTGTGTGTGCCTCAATAACTCTCTGCACAGTTCTTTCAGCACTCTGGCAATAAAAACGCATGGGGCCACAAGTGCCTGTGGTTTGGTTTCTTTCAGGAACGTTTTTAGTCTGGAAGGTGAAAACCCTGTGACTCACAGGCTGGAAGCAAGTTGAGCCTCAAGAGCTGGGAGCCTCCCTCTCCAAGCTGAGTTTGGCATGGGAGACATCACAGTACTACTGTGTCCCTGGAAGTGGCAAGTGCAGGGGACACTGGGAAAGCACTCCTGACATTAATTTGGGGGAGTCAGAGAGTGAACTGTGGGTAGGTATAAGAAGAGTTACTGAACATGTTCAGCACTGAATCCACAGAAGGGAACAATGTTACCTGGAGAAAGGGATTTTATGCATATATTTAAGAGCCTACAGGGGCCAGGGAGATGGCTCAGTGGAATAAGCACTTCCCTGGCAAGCACAAGGGCCTGAGTTCAATTCCTAGTTCTGTAAAAAAAAAAAAAAAAAAAAAAAAGACTACAGCTCTACAGACCTTAAAATAGACAAATGATACTGTATTTTCTGGATGAGCCCATTAGGGGGTAAAATGAACCCAAAGTTAAATCAGCTATGGCCCCACATAACAAAGTTTAAAATAAAGAAACAAAAGATCAAACTGTTTTCAGAAAATGATATCCTGAAACAAGCTCAAGAATATTGATAGGAATATAAAAATATCTGCAAGGCAAGGTAAAATTCATAATGCCTGGTAATCAATAAATTTTCCAATCATGCAAAGAAGCAGGAAAATAAAAACCATAATTAGGAGAAAAATCAATCTGTTTTTAAAAAATGTAACAGGGTTTTTTAAATGCAGCTAATCCTGGACAGACACCAAATCGATTTAGCAGACAAGGATATAAAAACAGCTTTTACAAGCGTTTCCTGTGCTGAGGAAGCTGAAGACAGAGCATGTGATGGAGAGGCATGGACAGGGTGGAGAGAGAAATGCAATGACTCTGGAAAGAGAAAACCTCAGTGAATTAGCTGAAAAGGACAGAGGATGGGGTTAAAGGCACAGTATTAGTAAAGGAAAAATTAGTGAACTTGAAAGTAGCAGAAGAAAATAGTTAATGAAGCAGACTGAAAACAAATGAAGAGAATATATAAACTGTGGGGTAATGCCAAGTGGTCTTCTACACATGTGACTGACCTACACAAAGCAGAAAGAAGAGGTTTGAGACAGAAATATTTGAAAGGACAAGGACTGAAAACTTTCCAAATTTAACAAAAGCCACAAGTTCACAAATCTAAGAAATTTAATAGACATCAAGCCCCAGAGACACCAAGGCACAGCACTGCAATCACTTTGGTTGTTGTCAGTGATAAAGCTAAAATGTCAAACAAGATGCATTTTATTTATTTAATGCACTTAAAAAATGGTGGGCAAGGGAGATGTAGTTCAGTGGCACAGTGCCTGCCTGGCAACCACAAGGTCCTGAGTTCAGTTCCTGGTACCAAAAGCAAAATAAGGGTGCATTGTATGCAAAGGAACAAAGATGGGGGTGAAAGCAGCTTTTTCACAAGAAATACAATAGTTTCAAAAAGAGTACATTTTATTTTAAAAAATATTACAAGGCCACAGTAACCAGAACAGTATGATACTGGCATTGAGACCAAAGTATAGGTCAATAGAATGGAGAAGAGTGCCCGGAAATAAAGCCTCACATATATGATTAGCTGATTTGGAAAGATGCCAAGCTGCTCTAGTGGTGGAAAGGACAGTCTTCTCAGCAAACAGGGCTGGGAAATGGGATACCCTCATGAAAAAGAATGAAGGCAAACCCTTCTTTAATACCATATACAAAAATTAACTCAAAATGGATTAAAACCTAAGCTTCATGGTTAAAACTATAGAACCTGAAGAACACATAGGGAGAAATCTTCATATACTAATTTTGACAATGATATTTTGGTTACGACACCAAAAATATAGACAACAAAAGAAAAAAAATAGACGAATAATACTTCATCAAATTACAAACATTTATGTATCAAAAACATTATCAAGAGAATAAAGGGACAATCCATGGAATCAGAGAATGTCGTAAGTCATATATATTGAAAGAGATTACTATCCAAATACAGTAACAACTATAAGTTAACAGTAAAGCACAAAAACACAATTAAAGCATAGACTAATGACTTTCATAGACATTCCTTCAAAGAAAATCTGCAAATGGACTAAAGGGATGTGAAAATATGCCTAGCGTCATTAAGGAAATGCAAATCTAAGCCACAGTAAAATTTCACTTCACCCTCATTAGGATGACCACGATTTGGAGGAAAAAGGAAAATAACACCAGTATCAGCAGAAGCATGAAGAAATCAGAGCCTGGTATCCTGCTGGTCAAGCGTGAGATGATGCAGCCCCTTTGGAAGGGTCCGACCGTTCCTCAGACCACTAAACCTAGAGTCACCTGTGTCCCCCAGCAATGCTACTCCCAGATGTCCACACAGAAACCTATTCACATGCTTATAGCAGCATCATTCATAATCACCCAAAGGAGGAGCCAACCAATCATCCCTCTGATAGAATAAACAAAATGTGGCCCACACCACTATAAGAGGGCAATGTAGATCCTGCTACAACGTGGCCACACTTCAAACTATCACCCTAAGGGAAATCTCCCAGCTACAAGAGCGCAAGCGTTGCATTATTCTGGTTATATGAAGCACCGAGAGTAAGCGATTAAGTCATAGAGACAAAAGGCAGGCCAGGGAGGAGAGACAGGGAAGCTGCGCTGTCACGGCTGTGGGGTCTCTCGTGGGATGACCAAGCAAGCGTCCTGGCGATGGATAGTGGTGAGGACACACAACCCTAGGAACAGGCAGTCCACTCAAAAATGTTCGGGATGGTATATTTTGCTATGCGCAGTTTACCATGCTAAACTTTAAAGCTTGTCTTACTTGGTGATATTAGGGATGCTTTTTAAACCCTTTTCTTTATATTTTCAGGACAAACATTCTGTAATACATAGAAAAAATAACGATATAACAAAACCCACAAAAGTCATTAGAATGCAGCAGAGTGTTTTTAGCACTACCAAGGTCGGGTTAGGACACTACAGCCGACCAAGTGTTGGGATGCGTCACGCCATCCTAGGAGACATCTGTGGGCCTCGGCCAGGGAAGGCTCTGGTCATCAACACACAAGGGCCAATCCGAAGCCCCAGACAGGATCAGCTTGTAAAGAATGGGTTGACTCCACATTTCTAACAAGTGAGACAATAGATAAAGGATCTGTGGGAATCTCAGCTGCACATGTTCTGATGTTCCAGGGACCTCTGCCAACTGTGTGTAGTGTGGGTTGGGTGAGTGTCAGAGGGTAATAGAGTATGGCAGGCATTTCTGAGAACACTCTTGGGCTCTTGTTTGGAAGGAGCTTTTCCCTGTTTTCTGTGGAGAGTTTCTCCCACAAGGCTCACTCAAGGCTACCCTATGGGTAGATTTTCCTTCCTGGATAGCATCAGGCCATCTCCAAGCTGCTCTGAGGAAAGAGGCCCCTTCCCATGTTACAGAGGGAGACTGAGAGAGTTGCCCTGTCCAGGCCTACAGAGAACAAACCCAACCTGATCCTGCCAAGAGTCAGAGAGGTCAGAGGTCACATCCCAGACCCAGAGTCCTCTCATTTGTGATTCTATCACCAGACATAACTGGGTATCTCCCTTCAGACACACAGAGGTGACTTATTTTGTCCTCTACACTGAGTTTTCCTGAGTCCTCAAGGGAACCCTGTGATGGTGGAAGCCAGGGCTTGAGAATGTGTCCAGTGAAGTGTCTAGGTGGGCCACAGCGCCTTGGTTTCAAAGGGGAAACCAGCACGCCTAGCTCTGTTGCAACTTGCAGGGCAGAAACAGCACTAAGAGGTAAGCTGGCTGTGGCCGGCTCTTATGCTAGAGTCACAGGAAACCTTAAGCCTCAGGTCATGCAGCAATACCACTGCTGGACGAGAGAGCCTCTGACATCAGAAGAAGGCAGAGGCTGAGCTGTCTGGAAAGATCTCACAGAGCTGGGTGCCGGGCAGGCTCAGGGGCCTGGTGAGGACTGGGGCTTAAGCGATGCAGCAGGGAAATAGGACTGAAGCAGGGAGAATGTTAGCCAGGAGGCGAGTGGGAGGACAGGACATGGCCGAGGTCCAGCAAGGGCAGAGGTTGTGCCGGTGAGGCGAGCAGGGCACCAGGGCACATGGTGGTGCTGTAGCCCTCGTATGGGACCCGTGATGCCATCTCACTTCAGGTGGCCAGCAACTTTCCAGCTGAGGAAGCCCCATGGCGTACTGAAAGGTGCTTGGGAGAGCATCCATGTGGTGGGCAGCGCTCTGCAGAACCTAGAAGCTAGATGCCAGGGGTCAAGAGAGAAGCCTGAGCCTACACAGATGAGCACTTCCTGTGGCTTCCTAGAATGGCAATGTGTGCTGTCTGCCTTCTGCTGCATGGACAAACTGCCTGGCAACCCCAACTGAAAGGCAAAGCTTTTTATTTTAGTTCCCGGTTTTAGTGCATAGTGGGCTGTGTTCCAGGCACAGACGTCCTAGAGGAAGGCAAGGTGAGGGCAGGCTGCTAAACTCATGGCAGCCTGCAAACAGAGAGAAGGGGAGGAGCCCAAGGAAGGAACCGGGGCTCAGACAGAGTCCCCAGGCATGCCTCCATGGCCTCCCATGAGCTCTCCCTCCTAAGAGCCTGTTCCACTGTGGACTCATCAATGGGCGGATCCAATGACAAGTTAGTGCCTCACAGTCCAGTTGTCTGTGCAGGAGCTGTCTAGCCCAGTAAGCTGACAATTAAGATTTACTGTTGCATCTGGCCAGAGAGCTGTGGTGGGAGGAAGGAGGGCTCAGAGACTCTTCAAAGCCAGGCCCTGAGAGGGTCCCTGGGATGGCCCCAGGCTGTCAAGGATGGGTGGCTTCTCAGCTCCGTCCTCCAGGGGCCTCCACATCCACGTAGACCACAAATGACTCTCCCTTAAGCTGGCCTTCAAGCTCCAGACTGAGGAGGCGCCACGGAGCTGTGCAGAGACCACTGGGTCCCACAACTCTCTGGGGGCAGATTACAGAGTAGACTCCAGGGCTCCTAATTCTTAGTCCAATGCTACTTCCATCGTGTGATCTTGCATTTGTTCCCTGTGGCTCTGCCCTGAATGTGGCTTGCGCCCTTCCTTGGAGGGAGGGCGACTTTTCCTCTTAGCAGAAGCCTACTGACACTGAATTGGGGAACTTGGTACTCAGGAACATCCTGAGCTATGTTCTTCCATGTTAGGGTACCAGGGTGAGGCTTTCATCTTCCTTCTGTGCCCTTCCTCCTTTCAGAGAGGGCTGGTGGGACTAGGAAACATCCCAGCAGAACCAGGAGTAGGCACAGCCTGCTGCTGAGTCATAGCTGCAGGGACAGGCAGCCCTCACCCCAGCCCTGGCCGGCGGTCCTGGCTCCTTGTAGAATGGACCTTTGTGTTCACAGAGAACCCTGGGCCCTAAGCTGGGCTGGCACCAGTGGCCTCGTTACCATGCCCACCAGATCACATGCTATCTTCCCAAAGCCTTGGACCCCAGTGTGCCCAGAGGCTCAGCCCAGCACAGCAGGGAGGAGCTGGGGCTGCCTGGACTCTCAGATGAAGGTGGCTAGCTCTGAGGTCCCTGCCAAGCTCCAGAGATTTGCGCCAGGAACTTTAGCAACTGATTTCTGCTACCTCTTGGGAGCCGCTCTTCACACAGGGCTGCTAGGAATATGGGACCAGGGAACCACCCTGTGGGAGAGATGCTGGGGACAGGGGGCTGTCTCTGTAGTCTGACAACAGAGCTACAGGACTGAATGTTCTTTGCAAAGTTCCTCAGTTGGGCCTGCTTAGGGAATGGCCTCCTGCCCGGTGCACTTCACTGAGGACTCACGGCACCACACACAGTTTTAAGAATAACAGGTTGAGATTGGGTTGTTAAGATGAACAGTGTCAGGGCCGCACCTGTGCTAAGTGGGGCCTGCTCTGGGGAGGCCTCAACAGTGTGGAGCGGGTCCTCCTTCGCCAAGGGTGCCAGGCCTCCCACTAGGGTTCCCACTGCTTTGAAATGGAAGTAGGGAAGTAGATTTTTTTCAAGTAGCGTCATCAGTCACTGATGCTATTATTGGAGTAATTTTAAGGTCACTTAAAGGCATCCTAAGTTCTCGAGATTCAGGGACGCCTGCCCTTCTGTGGAAACAGCTCACATTGTTCTTTATGAGCCTCTCTGGCCTCACTTTGGGCACTTTGTCCCTCCCTCCCTCCCTCCCTCTTTCCCTCCCTCATCATTCTTCCTCTTCCTCCTCCTTTTTTTTTTTTCTTTATTTTTATTTATTTATTTATTTTTTTGTCTTTTTGAGACAGGGTCTCACTATGCAGTTCAGGCTGGCCTCGAGCTCACTTTGTAGCTCAGGCTGGTCTCGAACTCGCAACAATCCTCCTGTCTCAGCCTCCCGAGTGCTGGGATTACAGGCATGCGCCACCACGCCCGGCTTTTTTTTTCTTTATTGGAGATTGAATATCAGGGCTTTCACATTGACCTATATCTCTAGCTTTTTTCTTTTAAGACAAGTTTTTCTAAGATGCTCATACTAGGCTCAAACTTGAAATCCTCCTGCCTCCATATCCCAGAGTGCTGGAATTACAGGTGTGTTCCACCCTGCCAAACCCCTGTTTTGGGGTTTAAACAATTTGTTTTGTGGGGATGAAAACACCAACCAGCTCAGATTGTCAGAGTATTAAGTGAGCTACTTATTAAGCACAACTGATATTTCAAGTGAATAGGATAGAACCAGAAGGCATCTGTGTTTGTTTCCTCTATCATTTTCTAAAAAACTCCTACCTCTTGCCCACCTTGGATGAAGAGTGGGGATAAAGAGTGACTTAGGCCTTCCCTAAGTCAAGTGGGCCTTTTAGATGCCACCAGTGAAGGAAAGCTCTCAATTTAGCTATTAAAATGTCCCCTCCAAGTCCAGACAGGCAACTGAAGCTGAGTCCCCGCACGGAGTAGCTCTATCCACGACCACAGCGTTGTCCTACTTTGAACACCCCTCCTGCAGGCAGGCAGGCACGGCACCTCACACACATTTCACCCCACCAAGCTGGTGTCTGTCACAAAAGATGGGAAACCACCAGCACACGGGCCTCTTAGTACCACGCTCAGCTCACGCTGCACTTCGTTGAGTTGCTGCTGGCTGTGGCCCTAAATAGGAGCTCCCATCTCATAAAAGATGAGTGAAAGTACAGTTATTCTTAAAATTAAGAAAAAATCCATATCATGGATTTCCTGTTGACTGATTTAGCTAAAACCAGTTGCATGGGCAAAATCTGAACGATACACTTATCTATGTCCTCATCTCTCATTTGTCTTGATTATTTCACAAGGCATGCACTCTGTGCTGACAGCTTACTGCTACGTTAGCAGTGGGAATTGAACTCGGGACCTGTGCTTGCCAGGCAGGTGCTCTGCTGCTGAACCACATCCCCAGCCGCTGTATATTATCTATATACCACAACACACATCTGTTTTAAGAATGCAAATAACTGCTTCTTAGTAGATAATGGACCTGTGATAGCATCTCCGCAGCCTAGTCTTGGGGTGCTTTTAGCAGGCCAAGAAGTCCCCTCATCACTCACTCCAGCCTCTGGGCCAGTTATTGATAATCTGCTTTATTGATTCTATAGATTGTCTCTACTCGCAGTCTTATGTAAGCTGGATAAACACATATCACTAGTTTGCTTCTTTTTACTGTGAAATGATTCTATTTACAGAGTTCTTTTTTCTTTTGGTGGCACCGGGGATTGAACTCAGGCCCTTGCGCTTGCCACGGAAGCACTTATTTCACTGAGCCATCTCCCCAGCTCCACAGAGTTCTTTTTAATCCATACATTATTCAATGAGTGATTTTCAGTTATTGGCTTTATTAGTAATGGTGCTATGAATATTTACATGTAAGTCTTTGTATACTGTATATGTAATTGTCTTTTTTTTCCAGGCCAGAGAAATAGAAGCAGGATTCTATTTCTAATGTATGTGTCTCCTGTATAACTGTCAAATCCCACCACGCTGGATTCAGTGTGGCTGCCCTATTCTGCGATCTCCCAGGGAGGACAAGGCTTCCTGTTTCTGTGCATGCTCACCACTGGGCGTTGTCAGTCCCCTCTGTGTCTCTGTGT
Source organism: Ctenomys sociabilis (assembly GCA_004027165.1). Lineage (NCBI taxonomy): Eukaryota > Metazoa > Chordata > Mammalia > Rodentia > Ctenomyidae > Ctenomys > Ctenomys sociabilis. The sequence continues at coordinate 20,943 of PVKA01010290.1, forward strand.
CTCATGATTGTTTCAGTATGTTTTTGTGGTTTTTTTTTGTGCGTGTGTGTGTGTGTCTAATGACTAATGATACAAAAAATCTTTCCATGTGTTTGTTAGCTGTTCGTATATCTTCTTTGGAGAAGTACCCATTTAAACCTCTGCCATCTAAAATACTGAGTTTGTTTTCTTATTATGTCTAAATACTCACGTATCCTATATATAAGTCATTTACTGGACATACAATTTGTGGATATTTTCTCCAATCTGTGGCTTTTCTTTTCCTTTTTATGACATTTTTTGAAAAATAAAAGTGAATACTTTAATTTCAGTGGAGTATAATCCACTAAAGTTTCCTTTTATAAATCATGGTCTTGATGGTATCTATAAGAAATATTTGCCTAATCCAAGGTCATAGACTTACTCCTATGTTTGGTGTTAGAATATTGATGTCTTCAGCGCCTATTTTTTGGCATAATATATGATCACCATGCATTTTGTCAGCAGTAACACTCTAAGTCCTTTTTGTTAGTTTATGGCTGTTGGACATTTCATTGTTCCAGCATCACTGGCTAAAGTGTGTCCTTTTCTCTATTAAGTTAACGCAACATCTTTGTACATAATCAACTGACCATTAAAAGTAAGTTTATTTCTGGCTTATTCAGTTTATCTGTATGTTTTCTGCTCATGCCAAACCAAACTCTCTTGATTAGAGTACATCCTGAAACCAAAGAATTCTTGATTCTTTACATATCTGCTTTTTGTCTTGCAGTTTGTCTGTCACATTTTAGCATCTTCTGTGCACAGGCTCACGCTGCTTCTGAATACAGACAGACTTCCTGTTTCCTTCCCAATCTGTTTGTATTTCATTGCTTTTCTTGCTTAATATAGTGAGCACTGATATCTTTACCTTTTCCCAATTTATTCACTATCTGTTACTGTTAAATTTGATATCTGCTGTAGAATTTTCATAGAATCCCTTAAGAAAGTCAAGAAAGTGTCCTTCTGCTCTTAGTTTTTAAGAGTTTTAAGCACGAATGGTATCAGCTTCTTTGGCATCTTTTCTGCAATAAATTCAGATGGTCATGAGGTTTTCAACCCATTATGCGTATGTTGTAATCATTAATTTTTGGATGTTAAACCAATCTTGCATTCTTGGGATGAATCCCACTTTGGGGCAGAATTTTCTGTAAATGTTAGTAAAGTTGGTTGGTAGGCTTGCTCAGATCTTCTCTTTTTATTGATTTTCTGCCTAGTTGTTCTCATACTAATTCAAAGCAGAGCATTAAACTCAATAATTACTGTTTAGTGATCTTTTCAATTACGTATAGTTTTGCTTCCTAAGTTCTGAGGTGATACTGCTGGGCTCGAGCCTCCTTTGTTACTAGGAGGGCACAGAGTTTCTCCCCAGCCATTCTCCAGCTTCCCTCATTTGGGGGAAAGGACACACTGGGCTTTCCATTTTCTCCCTTCTTTGTTGCCAGGACCCCAGTAAAGAAGTGGGACCTTCTATTTTTTCAACCAAATCCCATTTTCCCAGCTGAGCAATATTTTTCTATTCCATGTTTAGGAGATATAATGAGGCTTCTTCCCACATGGTGGAGAGGAATAAAATCAGGTCTGATCAGATTCTGGTTTCCCTAAGAAGAAATAGCATAATACTTGGCTTTTCTTTGGGTACAGAGACTATCTAGATTGACAGAATCCATCCAAGCAAAAGATGTAGAGCTTTCCATGTCATTCCTCTCCTGTGAGGGTGTTAGGATCGCTGGACTCCTCCATGACCAAACACATATGTAATGCAGAGGGCTCAGCTATGACCTCACACCCTACTCTCGTCTCATCACACACACACACACACACATTTGTGAGAACACTGTATTATAAAGGAGGTCTGAGCACCACGGTGAACGCCCCATGGAAGCCAGGTTTCTGGGTGCTAGAATGCTGCATAATTATGAGAGGGAACAGGGAGGGCAAATGAGAGAGGGGACACTGTCCATGTCTGGTCTACCCTTTTAAGAGGGTAATTTCACAAAAAAATGATCTTTCACAAGGTCAAAAATGAGGCTGAGTCTGTTTGGTTCTTCAGATGGGGATGGAAAGGGAGAAGGGCTGGGGAAAGCAGGGAGATGTTTCTGGAGGAGCCTGGCACATTGCTCTTTCAGGGAAGTTCTGAGGTTCATGGTCCCACAGTCAAGACACAGCTGGACGGGCTGTATCCCTGCCAGGCCACTCAAATATTCATTGTCAAGTTGATGAACTGGAAATAAAGAGACAGATATAAGGGCTTATCCCTCCACATCCCTCCAGCATCAGGAATGGCTCCACAACATGGAAACTCTGGCCATTTGGTTATTTTGCCTGCAGACTTGGGCAACTACCTCCACAAGAAGCCAAATCAAAAAAAAAAAAAAAAAAAAAAAAAAGAACACATTCTCAGTACTTTAAATTCTCTCAAGGTGCTTTACAATTTAGCTTACTTCAAACTCAGCTAGTGAGATGATAGAGTGTGCTTTCTCCCTGTGGGGGGGAAGGCACCTCCCAAGGTGCCTCTGTGCCACAGTGTGGGGAATCCTTTCTCTTGGGGGAGGGGTTCCCCTTCCCTGGGGAGGGAGGTCACCCTAGCACAGCAGGGCTGCTTGAAGGAAGCAGAAGCCAGGCACGGGGTCTATGTAAGTGAGCTCCTGGGGACCTGCGTGGAGCTCCTCTCCTCCCCCACCACTTCCCCTTCCTCTCCTCTCTTCTCCTCTCATCCCTTCTCCAAGTCCTCCCTGAGTCTCCTTCACACCAGGCTTGCAGATCACAGGATGATGACTGGGAGTATGGTTGTGTGAGATGCTCTCTTCGCTCCCTACCTTCTTTCCTGGGTAGGGCATGAATAGCATTAAGGCACTGGAGACACAGGGGTTCTCGGAGCAGAGGGACTGCAGGTGCAGCAGCTCCACCCTGCATTGGCTCTCATTACTCCAGGGGCTCCTACTGGGCTGTTTCTGGGCTTCCAGGGGACTTTCAATAGCACCAGTAATGGGAATGCCTCAGAGACTCTAATTCAATTGGTGTGGGGCCTTGATTAGCGCATGGCTTTGAACATCACCCAATTGAGGCTAATGGACAGCCAGAATTGGGCAACAGGCTCGGAGGAAGATGCAAAGGGTTTCCTGCACTGGGCAAGGCAGAAGCACGGCCCAGATCCCACCTGCAGGCACGGGCATGGCAGGGACAATCGATCCTGACAGTGGGCTGCTTCCTGCACACTCCAGGATCTGTAGGGCCTGTGGTTAATGTCACCCAGCTGTAACTTATGCTCCCACCCGGGCCAAGAGCAGCCACACACTCTCCTTATGCCAATTAGTGGCAAGATGCAGCAACAAGCAAGACACAAAGGCGAGCCTCTGGTCCCTCATTTTCATGAGAGGACTGTTCGAGGACATGAGTCTCTCTTTGGAATCCTGGGGTGCTTCTTGAAGCTGTGGATCAGAGAAGTCATATTTACTGCAGTGTTCTGAGTGCTAGACCTGGAAGGGAACACTGGAGAATAGAGACTTTCCTGCTTCTATTCTTGGGGAAGTTACAATGTGACCAAGGATCTAAAAGAAGGTGTGGGGAAACCACTAATGAGCCAGCATAACAGACTACCCTTTTATGACATTATGAATCAATCTTTTGATGTAAGATCAATGCTTCTACCTCTTTCTTCAGATAGTGAACCGAGGCACAGAAGAGTGTATCAATCGGAATCAGAGAACAAGGGGTAAAGAGGGAGGGCCCCACATCTCAGCGCACTGGCAGTTGTGAACCATCAATTAAGTGTTATCTGAGTCCCCAGCTGTGCTTTGGAGGCTGGGGATGGGCCTGTGGTGGCTGCCAGGCTGCAGAGGATGGGGAGGAGGCCCAGCAGACTGGTTTACTATGGGCCAGTCAAAGAGACAGCAAGACGGGACAGAAAGACACAAATTGATACAAATAGAAAGGTATAACAACAACGAAAAAGAATTTAGTCAGATAGTTAGGGTAAACTGAACTGCATATGTTGCAGAGTAATAATCAGCTTTTCTTCTGAATGGTTAACAACTTAAGTTTGCAGATCAAAAATTGGAGAAATGGAAGGGCTGCAAGGTCAACCAACATTTTGGCCCTAGCCTTTCAAGGTCAATGTAGACTCAGGACATAAGAGAACCTGTACTGTAACATCATGGAACTTAGTTGTGCCCCAAGTTTTTGATCAAGGAGATTATGGAGCCACAGAGGAAAGAGACTGAAATTCTATAGTGTGCCTGGGGAGAGTCACATGGAGAGAAAACTTTCTCTCAGGCTTTCACAGAGAGCAAACTGGTCAAGCAATGGCCGTGACTCATCTACATGGATGACACTGACAAAGGATCTACAAAGTGAGATATAGGGTTACACTGAGGGTACTTGACTGACCTTATCAGATACAAAAGTTACATTTTTTGTTATATAGGTCTTAACCATCCAGCAGAAAAGTATAAAAATGAGGTATATAAAATAATACCATAATAATAAGCTGAGCTGTAAATGGCCCTAGTCAACAACTTCTTTGGATAACCCACTATTATTGTGGACTGCTGGACTGTGTTGGAGTGTTTCACTGAATTCAAGCATCTATAATAATTGTTTGGTTTTTTTTTTTTTTTGTTTTTTTTGTTTTGCGGAACTAGGGATTGAACTCAGGCCCTTGTGCTTGCCTGGCAAGCGCTTATTCTACTGAGCCATCTCCCCGGCCCTGCATCTATAATAATTGAATGACAATAGAATACCCATCTTTGATAGGACTAAACAAAAAAAAAGGGGGGGATACAAAGGAAGAACCATTCTGTGTTTGTATAAACAGTACAATGAAGATAAATATGCAGTACTTTTGTGTAATTCCATGAGAAGAAAGATTTGCACTAATAGTGTTTGGACATGATATCCTGTCTGCTTCTTGTACTATGGATAACCACTAGAAAGATAACAATGTAAAAAGTATTAATTGTTGAAACTGTACTATAATTCAGCTTTTAAAAAAGATAGGCATACAGCTACATTCTCTTAATTCATTGATTAGAGGCATCTGCTCTAAGAATGTTTGTAAACAGTGTCATGTATGTACCTTGTACAACAAAAAACCACTAAGAAAACAACATGCAATGTATTAATTATTGAATCTGTCCTACTAATTTGATTTGAAACTGTCTCATTGGTATTTGTTCTTCAATAAAATAAAATTTAAGAAAAGAAAGATACAGGTTGAGTGGGAAAGAGGGAAAGAAAAATTATGAAGACTTGAAGGAAAGCATCCGATAGGTCCCATCTACCTTTGGGCAAGGAAACATTGACCACAGACGTCAGACTTCACATGGGCAGGAGTCACAGGGTCTCTAGAAATGAGATTCTACTGTGGCAGGGCTGGGCAGGACCCATACCCTGCATCCTAACCAGCTGCTTGGGCAAGGCCCAAGGCCTGATCCTAGGAGAGGGCCAACATGAAATCCCAAGTGCTTTCTGCATGCTGTGGAAATCCATCTCTACAACTCCCAGTCTATCATCTCGGGAATTGCTCCTGCAATGGGCCAAAGACCCATTCTCAGAATTTGGAGACACACACACACACACACACACACACACACACACACACACACACACACCATAGAAGCCACAGGATGACCTTTGTGAGGGTGAGTGAACAGATCTTGAGCTAGAAGGTAGGCAGAGGAGGTGGTCAATAGAAGGAAGAGAAGATAAGAATGTTTTCTGTTCAAGACAATCCATCTCCCTGGGCCTCAGTTTGCAACTCAGCACAATGGGGATCCTATTAGCACTTAGCAATGGATTTAATCACTGAGCCAAGTGAGCCGTACCCCAGAAGTACCAGCTACCCTATTGCTGCCCCTGCGCTGAGTGCAGCCCTCACTCAGCCCTTGCTGAGTCCAGCAAGACTCTTGGAGGAGAACCTGCAGTGGCCATACCTCATTTATGTTGAGGTGGATGAAGCCCTTGCTCTTCACACTGAGGGCCTGGAACACCCCTGTGGGGAGAGACAGGAAAAGTGTCATCATGGAGACAAGCTGGTCAGTGGGTATAAATCCATCTGAGGGGATTTGCTCCATCTGGTGGCAACCAGGGACTGTAGGGCACAGCCTGAGGACTTGAGCAGCAGAAGGGACTTCAGTTCTCCTAGTGGCCATAGGAGTGGCAGCTCAGGCTGTCATCTACGCTACGCCAGCAGCTGGAAAATCCCAGTATCTAAAACTTCCCTGTCTTAATCTTTTGGAGTCCCGGACCTCCTGAAGTCCCTGGCTGCCAGCCTCCCCATGGGAGGTGTTTACAGGGTCTCTGGGATCTGTTACTAAATAATTGCTGGGGGAAGAATGTGTTGGAGGGCAACATTGTTGAGGCTTGGTGTGTAGTGTTGGACCTTCCCGGAACTTTCATAAATCCTGATGGGTGTGGATGTGAAGGCTTTTATAAATTTTTACCCCTGAGTTGTAACCTAATTGGTCTACCAGGTCAAATGTAACCTGGCTACCTCTGTGTGTGTGTGTGTGTGTGTGTGTGTGTGTGTGTGTGTGTGTGTGTGATGGAACACAGGTCCTGACACATGCCAGGCAGGTGCTCACCACTGAGCTACATCACCACAAATTTCAGGCTCCCTTAGGGTAACAGTCTGAGGCGCTGGCATGAGGAACACAGGAGCCTGCTATTCTCTATTTAAGTGCAGGGTTGAAAATCTAAATGGTTGAAAGCTGAAATCTCACCAGGGCAAAGCTGTAGCCTTGGTGAGTTTCCTAGCTGGTGCCAAAGCCTGAGGGCCTCTGCCCTGGCTCTCCTCCACTCAAGACCTGCCAGAGTAGGGCCAGGAAAGAGCAGGCCTGAGGGGCCAAGGAAGCCAGGAGACTAGTGGCACAGAGAAGGTTCCAGATCCCTGTTTCCTCGGGTCGGCTCTGACCACCCCACTGACAATGACTAAATGTCATCTTTGGGGTGAGCCTTTCAGGAATCACCTCTTTCTGGCTTCCAGTCACCACCTGAAGAAGCTCTGCCATCTGGGGACACCAAGGGCCTGTCCCCCTTTCTGCCACTACCATATTTGTTGACTGCTCACTAGGTACTGCTCCCCTCCAGCTCTCCTATTAATAGAAACAAGTTCAAGCAAGTAATCACTCACTATGTCTGTCACCTGGGTGGAAGAGGGTCCCATCATGAACCTGAGACCCTGCCTTGAGGTCAGCTACTGAGTAGATTTTAGCAAATGGGAGGCAGGCATAGATGCACAACTGGCGAGGTCATATGCAAAGCAGAACGTGGGACTTTTTGTTCAAAACTCAAGACTTGCAAGATGGCAACACTAGAACATTTGACCCAGCATGAGGTGCCCGGGACCTGGGTCCCTGGGTCACCCTGGCAGGTGAAAGCCTGGATACATCTGGCCTCCTACACAGGGCATGACTATCATATTGAATGCAGCATGAAGATGGGCACCCCCATGTGAGCCCTTCCCTTCCCGCATGACAATTTTGTTAGTTTGCAGAGGAAGGGAGTGGAAACAATAAGACTCTTCACATCCTACATGCTGTGATGGGTTTAACCCAAGAGGGGACTTTTCCTAGACAGGAGGCATGCTTCCATGCTTTGCAGAGACTGAATATGTGAAGAAGACACACACTGTGGGAAGACACTTCTGTCCTCAGTCAACCCACAGGCATACTCATCGGCACAGATCATGGTGGTCCTCTACGTCTGTCTTTGCTGTATTTTGCCAGTTTTTCCCCAACTAAGTAGACTGAACCCAGGGCCCATGCTCTAAGCTATGCCCCTGACAGTTTCACTGTTTCCCGGGATGGATTGGAACTTGTGACCTTTCTGTCTCAGCCTCCCACGTGCTGGAATTACAGGTATGTGTCCCCGTGCCCACCTCAAGTTTTATCTTACACGCTCCGGAAGCGTGAGGAGACATGCCCTGAGGCACCTCCACCCTTTACAGCCCCCTACACTCACGGGTTGCGTTCTCTAGCCGCACCAGGCAGTTGAGGAAGTCATCGAAGTCCACCTGGAGCTCCTCGTCTGCGTACCTGAGCACGACCAGCTGCAGGAGGTGGCTGCTCAGCTGGAAGCCTGCGGAGAGACAGGAGTCTGGGAGTTGTTGGATTGGCCCAGGAATCCACAAGCCAGGTCGCCCAGGTGGTGCTCAGTAAGCTGTCCAAAGGGCCAACATCTGCTCCACAGAGCCGAGATTCCCAGTCTAGAGGCCCTGCCCTAGTCCAGGTGTGGGTGGGGTATTTGTCTGTGTTGGGCTCTGAGCACTGGGGGAGCCATCTGAATTTAACGTGTCTAAGGAGCTCTTAGAGTTGGTTTTGCCGTCAACATCGCCCCTGGGGCCCGGCTGGCTTTCAGGGAAGGTGTCTTGGCCCCACTGGTTCTGCAGCAGCTCCCCCTGCTGGCATCTTCCCAGAACGCTCTCAGGCAGGGCACTGAGGTGTGTAAATATGGTTTAGGAGCATTTCGACCTAGAAAGTGTCTTTGAGGGGCGCTGCGGCCCACATGAAGACACCGTACGGGCTCCTTCCTGCCTGGCATCAGGGAAGGTGGCACCAGGCTGCATCCAGGAGCCTCTGGAGCTCCTACTGCGCTGGCTGTGGGCTGTGTTTGGCTTCCTTTCTCTGTCTTCAGTGTCTTACCCCTCAGATTTGGGGCTAGACACAGCAGAATTCCTTCCAGATCCAATGTTTAGGGCTTGATTTCTACCCACATGCTACTTTGAAGTTCTGGGGACAGAACCCATGCTAGGTAGGCAGTTACCAATAGGGCGCTCCACACCCCCTAGTTGCTAAAGTGCTCTTGGGAGCTATGCTCCTCCTCTGTCCCATGCCAGTCTTTGTGCTCAGCCCATGTGCTCACAGGATTGTCCAAGTCCACACTGGGCCTGCTTGCCTCTTCTTTCAGAGCCCATCCAGAGGAGGGCGCTCATTAGCCCAAGAGCCTATGAACTGGTACTGGCTGTGGCTATTCCAGGATCTGGGTGTTTCCCTCCAGGGACTTAGGGGTGGGGAATTTCCCTCTTCAAGTCAGGATTGAACATTTGGCCACATATTCCTTCTTTTTGAGAGTCCTTTCAATCCATGCTCAGCTCCTCCTGTTTTAGAGAATCAGGCATCTCCTCAGCTGTGACATTCTCCCCATCAGACCATGACCTGGGTGTGTTCCAGATGTCTAGTGCCCTGGATCAGATGGCTAAAAGTGGTAGCAGCCCTTGTCTATACAATGCACTGGATTCAGGCTGCAGAGGAGTTCTCAAGACCAGCCTGCAAGGCAGTGACTTCGGGTGGTGGAAGTGCCACTGGTAGCCTGACCATTGTGGAAAGTACCTGGCTATCAATGGAGTCAGCTGGTTTAGATTCAGAGTCTATTGCCAGCTGAGCTGGCAATAAGCCACAGGCGGTAGGTGGGGGGTGCCTGGTTGCCCACCCATATGTAGGCATGCTCTGCACCTGTGGTACTGATGACCACCACAAAGTAGTGCTTGGAGAGTTGGAAGCACTGCACTGAGCCACCAAGGCATCACATCTCACTGTACTGGCTAGAAAACTTGGCCAGTGGCCCAGAGGCCTGTGAGGCAGGACAAGTTCATTCATAGAGGACATTCCTGCTGATGGACATAATGGCTTTACATAAGGACCTGGCATGAACAAGGGAGCTCTGGGGGCTGTGCCCGTAGGAAGTGTGAGCGCCACCTGCTAGGGTGGCAGGCAAGGGCCCCAGCAGGCAGTCCCACCCTCCCAGGTTTTCCTTTACCTGTGGCTTTTAGTGCTGTCCGAAGCTCATAGGAGGACATAGTGCCAGACCTGTCCACATCAAACTGGAGGAACAGGTTCTGGGGGGAGAGTGGGGCAGTGAGGTGAGTGCCACAGATGACAATAATTGGGTGGCAGCTGCCCAGAAGAACCACACCCCGGGCTACGGAGGCAAGATCAGGCTAGCTCTGTGTCTCCGCTTCTATCCACATTTTCATCCTACTCCCACATTTTCATGCATACCAAGCTAGCATGCTGCCACTGAGCCACACTCTAGCCTGGGCTCTCTTTATGTTGGGGGATTTTATTTTTTTGTGGAACCAGGGATTGAACTCAGGCCCTTGCACTTGCCAGGGAAGTGTTTATTCTACTGAGCCCTGAGCCATCTCCCCAGCCCCTGGGGCCCTTTTTATGTTAAGCATCAGGATTCAACCAGGACATCTCCCCTTGCCACACCCAGTACCATCCTTAGCCTCTGCCCTGCCCTCAAGGCTTAGCTGTCTGCTTAAAGTCACGTACAGTCCACTGCTTCAGTTTGACCCAGAATATCCGGAATTCACTGAAGTCCAGCTTCCCATTGCCCTTGGTCTGGCCACATGGGTTAAGGGAACAACCAAAGCTTGCTGTGGGACCACAGGTCTGGCAATTGTGTTGGGGGTCGATGTTGGGTCTAGTGGCATAGGAGACAGATCCAAGCAGTGACTTTAATGACTGAACCATGCATCTCTGATGAGGGGAATTGGAAGAGTGGGCTGGGGAGGGGCCATCTGAAGGTTTGCAAAATACATAAGCAGAGTATTCATTGTACTGGGTGGGGCCCCAAGTCCCTTTGGATCCTTGGTCCCCACTGGATGGTCATGGACTGTGGTTCTGAGCCTGATCTAGCACCAGCAGATCCTAGCATCTGGGTCTTTCCTGGGAAGGCTTCCTATTGGCTGAGCATGTGCCATCCTCAGTATGTGTGCAAACACAGACTCTGGACCTCCAGAGAGTAAGCTGTTCGGAAGGATACATCCATCAGAGAAATGATGTTCTTGCAGGAGATCAGGCTTAGTTTCTTGAACTTGAAGTCCTCTTCTGGAATCACACATGCAAACAGAACTCAGTGGACCCGGTAAGACAGACTTATGCGCCCTTCTGCTGAGAAACCCAAGGATGGCTAGATATGGGGTCACAGAGTCATAAAGTGGACCCTCTTTTATGATGCTGTTGGGAGTAGAAGCTGACATGGCTTCTCAGAAGGAAAATGTACAGTGAGAGAAGACTTAGAAATGGCTGCTAGGCTGGATTTTAGCTCAGAGTTAGAGAGTTGCCCTGGCACAGATAAGGCCCTGGGTTCAATCCCTAGCACTGAGACAAACACAAAACCCCACAAAAACAGACAAACAAAACACAAAAAAAGCAGAGAATCAGATGCAAGGAGTACTAACGTATCTATTCATTCTAATTCTTAGAATTCCAAGCAAAAAACTACATAAGATATTTATTATAATTATTTATTTATTTATTTTACTAGTGGCCAAATTTAGAAATTATATAAATGACCAATGCAAGAGTATTACCAGTAAATTAGTTCATATAATGTGGTGTGTGTATGTGTGTAGTACTAGGGGTTGAACCCAGGTAATTCAGCTTTATACTGAGCCATATCTCCAACTCTATTTTATTCTTTTTTTTTTTTAAATTTTTGAGACAGCAACACTCTTAAGTTGCCTAGGCTAGGCTTGAACTTGTGATCCTCCTGCAACAGCCTCCCAGAATGCCAGGATTACAGGAATAAGGCACAAAGCACAGCTCGAACTGTATAACATAACTGGGAAGTCAACAATGTCAACAACAATCAACAATGCTTGTAAAGTTCCTCTAAAATCAGCCCAGGATGTTCTGGGGAAGGGCAAGGGGACTGGGGACCTGGAGGGACACAGCCTATGGTGACTCATTCCTGCTGTGGGAACCCGGAGTCCCTGATGGGTGTGGCACTTACTCTTTTGCAGCACAGCATTCAAAACATACTCCAGCTCCTCTGCAGTCACCTCCATGTCCTATGGAAGTGGAGACAAGAGCTCCTTAGAGCCCCACTACCTCCTGGGGAGTTTCTATTAGTCCTGGACCTGTGGCTCAGGTAACAGATAAGCCCTGAGACTCCGCTGCAGGCAGCTGTGCCCATCTCCTGGTGGCTGCTGGCTTCTTGGGGAGGCCTGGCCAACGCTACAAAGACTCTGGCAGGAGGCCTGGTGCCCAGCTTTCCTGCAGAGGAGAAATACTCTGGGAATAGCTCCTGGTGCTCCCAGAGGACTTGAAATGCCAGGGAAATTTGGCAGGGCTGGTGTGAGTCTCTTCTTTCTTCAGAAGCACCACCTGGAGAGCTCAAAAGAAATCCTTGCTTCTGGAGTAGTAAGTTGGAACATCCTGAAATAGGGCTTTTTAAAATACCTAGGCGGTGAATTTTGGAGCCACCAATCCAAGCAGTATAGTAAACCTCGCATCCTGCAGCAAGCCTTGTTGGAAGCACAGTCTTGGCTTGTGCCCCAGACCTTCAGGAGTAGAGCCAGCAGTTTTTGCAGTTGCCCAGGTGGTTTTCATGCCAAAGAGAATGTGAGTAGTCCTGCCTTAAGCTCATTTGTTCAAGGCTTCAGCCCAAAGGTGTTGTGGAGCACAACACCTGGAGGTTCTTTTCTTTTGTGCCAGGAGTTCTGCCCCTGAACCCCAATAGGCCTGAGGGTTGAGGGTTTGGCCCTGGTAAGAGAGTGAGACTGGCCAGGAGTGGTGGTGCATGCCTGTAATCCTAGTACTCTGGGAGGCCGAGGTGGGAAGATTGCAAATTTGAGTCCAGCCTGGGCAGTTTAGCAAGACTATCTCAAAATAAAAAAGGGCTGGAATATAGCTCAGTGCAAAGGCCCTTGGTTCAATGCCTAGTACTGCAAAAGGGAAAAGCAGAGCCAGGGATTTAGTTCCACAGGTGCAGCACCTGCGGGCAAGTGTGAGATTCTGAGTGCAATTTCCAGTACAACACTCCCCCAAAAGAAGTAAAAGCAGAAAGGTGCAGATGCAGCCAACCTGTGTCCCCATTGAATGATGGGGACAGGTGGGGCTGTGTGCAGGGTCATCCTGAGACTCTTGCAGGATGACGTCCTCTGCCGGGGGGCTTGCTCCTTGTTAAAGAAGGTTCAATGATTCCTGTCTCTGGTTCCCTCCAAACCCTAGATCTATCTCCTAGCAACTTCCAACCCTGCCCCCAAATACTTCCTGTGTACTAGCCCTTGAATAAATTGAATTACTATGGTGGTCATCTAACATGGCTGAAACCCTTAAAACAACAGCTTATCTTCCCAGAGACCACCTCCCCCTTTTTTCCCCAACCCAGCCCAAGGTACAATTTTCCTTTACCTTTTCTGCCACCTCAGGGAAGACTCCAATCAGCTCCTTAAATATTTTCAAACATCCCCCTCAAACTTCACCCTGAACAAAAGTCCATAAAAGCCCCAGCTTTCTTTGTCTCAGGCCAGAGGATCCAGCTGACCCATCTGCCATCTATCTTTTCATGTCTTTAGAGTTAATAAAAGCTTCTTTTATCTTTCCTGTCTCTCTATTGCACCTCCGTGAAACCTATCACTGTGAAACTCAGAGCCCACGAAGCGGGCTCTGACCCTGACACCTCCAGCCCCAGCCTCCTCCAGCATTTTCCGATCACACTTGGCACTGGGGTTCTGTTCCTCTCCCAGCTCTGGCCTGCTGGGAGAGGTGGACTCTGTCCTGCCATGGTGAAGTCAGGCACACAGCCTCTTCTTCAGCCCAGCTTGTGGCTGCAGGCCCCTGCCCTGCCTGCTCATTGCAGGCCCCTTGGAGTCAGATGCTCCAGGGTATAGGGTCTGCCTCCCAGGCAGCACCTGACTCAGCTATGTGAGTCACCTCAGCTGCCCCTTTTCCAGTGGCCACTCAATGGGGCAGTGCCTGGCAGGGTGTGAAGACCTCAGCACGTGAGGCTTTGCCCAGCTCTCCAGAGGTGCCAGGTCCCAGGAAGGGTGAGTCATGGAGAGGTGAGAATGGGCTAGGAGTGAGGTCAGGGAATAGGCCAGAGGTTCTGCTCTTCCTCAGTGGTCTGTCTGACCCCAAGTACTCACTGTCACAGACTCCTTCTAGGGTACAAAGTCTATAGTGGAATAGGGCCTCCCTGAGCTTCATAGAGTAAGAGGGTGTGTGTGTTTGTGTGTGTGTGTGTGTGTGTGTGTGTGTGTGTGTGTGTGTGTGTGTTACTGGGGACTGATCCCAGGCCTTCACTCTGAACCACAACTCCAGCCCTTTTTCTGTGTTCACTTTAAGGCATGGCCTTGCTAAGTTGGCCAGGCCAGTCTCACTGCAGTCCTCCTGCCTCAGCATCCTGCCTACAGGCTTGTGCTACCACACCTGGTGAGAAGACATCTCGATGGCAGTGATTTCTGGGCAGAGCTGAGAGGGTCTATTTTGTCAAGACTGTCCCTGATCTCCTTCAGAAAACTTCTGGGTAGCTCTGAGATGCTTTCAGCTCAATGGCCCTGCTGTAGAGGTGTAGTGGTATGAGGTGCTATGGACAAGCTGGTACTCTGGGCTCTGAGGCCAGGCCCAATGTCACTTTGCCACAAGTCCCACCAGGCATTGGAAGGCACTGCTGACAGACCCCGTAAGCACAGTGCCCTGCTGGGGAGCCAGCAGCCCCTATAAGGGGAGACCATGGCAGGCTACCTACCTCACCAGCGATGTGCTGGAACAGGGCCCGGAACTGCTGCTCCTCCTCTGTCTCCTGCTCAGGGAGAGTTGGCTGCAGGGGCTGAAAGGTAACGAAGAACCAGAGGGAAGAGAACTGACATTCTTCTCCAGGGACACATCACTGTGCTGGAGAGCACTGTCCCAGGAGAGCCGGAGCTCTTGTCAGTCCTGGATGGGAGGCAGAGTCTGGAGGCTGAGGGAGGCTCTTCGGAACAGATCCTGGACTGGGTCAGTTGCACTCACAGAAGTCAAGGGACCAACTGTCCTCAAGCTGGGTCTAAAGACCTCATGGGATTTTCGTCTGTGACTCAAGAGTCGGGCAGTTTCCCATCTGTAAACACAGCCTCATTGCTGGGCTGGCAGAACAGTTACCTTTTAAAGGTTGCTTGAGCAGGTCCAGAAGCAACATGATGTGAAAACGGATTGGTAGTGAATTCGATTCTTAGTATAAAAAAAATTAAAAATGGATTGGTAGATCAGATGTGGAGGTGCAGCCCTAAAATCCCAGGACTCTGGGAGGCTGAGGCAGAAAGAACTCAAATTGTAGCTCAGTCTAGACAATTTAATGAGACACTGTCTCAGAACTTTAAAAAAAACAAATAAATAAAGGGATGGGTATGTAGCCCAGTGCAAAGGCCCCAGGGTCAATCACCAGGATCATTAAAGAAAAAAGGAGAGCAAAGTGATTGGCTAGGTCCAGGAACTGCCATGAGCCTTACTTATGGAGGGTATAGGAGAGGGTCTTCTCCCCTCCTGGCTAGAGCTGGTCAGCATAGTCTGACTGTCATCTCTCTCCTGGTATTTCTGAACGTAGATGAGCAGTTTGGTCTTGATGTGGTGACATGAACCTCAGCACGAGTGACCCTATTTCAGTTGCTCTATTGGGAGCAGAGCGGGGACTCTGTGCCAACCAGCAGCTCCAATCAGTTCCCATTGGCATGGAAGAAGGTAAAGGAAGCAGGACCCTAACTCCTGGCTGGCCAGGGGCTTTCATGTCTCTGTCCAACTGTTACTGCCCTGTCCTCTGTTGGTCACACAGTGGACCCTCAGAAGGCAGGAATCTGTCTATGGCAGGTACTGCCGGGAGGCAATGCATATCTGAGGAGGCTTTGGTTTCCCTGTTTATCGGTGCTGACAGGTGCCAGCCTCTGAGCCTCTTGAAGGTCTCACAGCCCAGGATGAGGAGAACCCAGCCCCGCTGCTCCAAAGTGCTCATGGTGCAGGGAGAGTCCTTGGAACTCATGGCAGAAGAATCCACCTGCCTCATTCCTTTCCTTTTTTTTTTTTTTTTTTTTTAATTAAATACATTTCAAAGTGTTTTTTAAAAAATGTATTTGTTATATTACACTCACTATGCACCTCAGACTCATAGTGATCCTCCTGTTTTCAGCCTCCCCAGCGCTAGGAGTACAGGGCTGCACCACCATCCAGACCTCAGCTCAGCGTGCCTGGGGATGGGGCCAGTATGGCATGGTGTACTGGCGACAAAACCCTGGGCCCTGCACTTGCCCAGGCAGGTGCTTAGTCTGCCAAGCTATCTTGCTGGCCCTTTTAAAGTGACTTTGTTTCCTCTAAAGTAGCAGACGTCTGTCAGGTGGATTCAGAGGTCCAGAAGCAGAGGCAGAGGCATGCAGAACTTTATGCAGATGCCTACCTCAGCCCTGCTGTGGCCTGTAGGTTGCACGCGGACCTTGGTATCCAGAGCAGGAACAACAGCTGTGAACCCAAGTGCGAGCACTATTTCCTGACCTTGAGCTTTGAGGGGCACCATGGTCAGGAGAGAGTTCCAAGGCCCTTGTCCACAACCCATCCCTCCACAGGGGCAGAAGATTTACCTCTGGAAGGTGGATGTCCACAGTTCCGTCCAAGTCCCTGCAGGGCAGAGAACACACTTTTTCAGTGGTGGAGTGGCTTCTTACCCAGACTCCAACTGTGGCAGGCTCTGCCAGGTGGAGCCCTGCTTATTCAGTGCCTCTCACCTTTCATGGGATTTGCAGACTCAGGCCTTCACACTTGCCCCAATAAGCACTGCTTACCTTTGGGGGGATTGCAGACCCTATACCCTGACACCTGCGCTAGCCACTCAGACTCTGGCTGGCATGGTAGCAAGAGGGAGACCCTGGCTGGCCCTCCTCCAGCTGTGGCCTGACTTCTGGAGACCAAAAGATGTGTGCTATTTCACTATGCATGCTAACAAGGCCACTGCTGAGGGGATGTGTGGAGCAGGGCACCTCCACGGACCCAGAAGCAGGCTCATCTCACCCCCATGCATCCCATCAAGGTGTCCCCAAGGGAGATGCAAGGGCCTCAAATGTCTCAGCCCACCCAGACTTTATGATAGGGGAGGAAGGGTTTAAAAGATTGCAGAGTCCATAGAGTAAAGACCAATGCCAAAACCAAAACACAAGCACAAAAACCTTGAATCTGCAAGATGAACACTTGGTCATCCGCAGAAGTGACCAGGAGCTGTGTGTTTGCACGCTCATGTTTGGGGAAAATAAAACTGATAGAAACCGTAATTTTTTTTGTTCATATATGTAGGAGAGTCCCAGTGTTTTGATAGCAGTAATATTAGGAGGTAGACTTCAGCTTTTGTTGACAATAAAAAACATCTGGAAGAATGCCATGTTATAGGTTAAAACCCAAGGCATTCTTAAAGAAAAAAATGAAAAAGTCAAAGGAAATACAAAAACCAAAACAGACAAAACAACAATAACAACAACAACAACAACAACAAAAACCCATGCAAAACTCAAAAACACCCAACACAGGAAGACTAAGCCAGGTAGTTCTCCCACATCTCCTCATCTGTGAGCACACAGTGGATTACTTCTAAAATTCTCTAGCAGAGTTACAAAGTTAACAACTTTACTGCGTCTGTTTGGCTGAGAGAAAGAACCAGGCCCTTGTCATCAGCATGGCCTGGCTTTCGGGCAAGGGTCCTTCTCTGTGCAGCCACCCACCATCCGCTCACCAAGCAGCAGGAGACCAGGGCGGGCTGTGTGTCACTGCTGGGGCTCTCTTGCCAACACCGTGCAGATTGCTCTGCCTTGGGCCCTGCCTAGCAGAACTACAGAACTAGTCCTGGCCATTGTCTGCAATCTTTAGAATAGCTTTCTTGTGTAAAGAAACAAGTTCTTTTTTTCTGTCTTGAATTATTTCCCCTCTGCCACAGAGTAATCAGTGTTGAAAGGAAGCTGTGGGAAATCTTCCACAGAAGTAAGAGATACAGCTGGATATGATGGAGCATGCCTGTGGTCTCAGCACTTGGGAGGCTGAGGCAGAAGGACTGCTGCCAGTTCAAGACCAGCCTGAGTTACAGAGTGAGACCTTGTCTCAAAAAACAAAAAACAACCAACCAAACAAAAAAACTCAGTTGTGCCTCAAATTTTCTGATCAAGATTATGGAGCCACAAAGGAATGCGATTGATGATGTAGAGTGTGCCTAAGGAGAGTCACATGGAGAGAAAATTTTCTCTCAGGCTTCTACAGAGAGCAAATTGGTCAAGCAATGTCTGTGACTCATCCACATGGCTGACACTGACAAGGGATCTACAAAGTGCAGTACAGGGTTTCAGGACAAACCCTGAGGGGACTTGACTGACATTATCAGATACAAAAGTTACATTTCTTGTTATATAGGTCCTGCTTTACCTTGGTCTTAACCATCCAGCAGAAAAGTATAAAACAGTGGTATATAAAGTAAAGCCCTATTAATATGCTGAGCTGTGAAGGGCTCAAGTCAACGACTTCTTCAGATAATCCACTACTATTGTTGTGGACTGCTGGACTGTGTTGGATTGTTTTGCTGAATTCATGCACCTGTAGTATTTAGATGCCAATGGAATACCCATCTCTGACAGGACTAAACAGAAAAAGAGGATACAAAGGAAGGACCATTTTGTGTTTGTATGTACAGAATAGTTAGGATAGATATAGCTACTTTTGCTTAATTCTATGAGAAGAAAGATTTGTGCTACTAGTGTTTGGACAGGATATCCTGTCTGCTTCTTGTACTATGGATAACCACTAAGAAGATAGCAATGTACAATGTATTAATTATTGAAAATGTCCTATTAATCAGCGTTGAAACTGTCTCATTGATATTTGTCTCTCAATAAAATAAAAAAAAAAGTAACAGACGCAGAATTATTTTGTGAGACACTTGGAGTGAGCAGAAGTAGAGTGTGGGGCAGGGGTCCAGGCTGCTGGCATTCATGGAAAGGAGCTGAAAGAACACGTCGCTCTGGAAATCTGGAGGCGTGACAAGCACAGAAATAGGTCTAGCATTCCTAAGTGTGTTTTTGGAGCTGGATTTTACCCCAAAACTCTCATGTGCACAGAGGCAACCCTTTGAAGAGCACCTGGATTTGGGAGGCACCACAGCCATGGGAGGCTGTGATCCCAGCCATGCGGCTGGGAGGCGGGGCCTGGGAGGGTCCGCCCACTCCCGCTCACTAGCCTCCTGTCCTTCTCTGCTTCCTGGAGGCTTTGAGGTGCTCGGCCTTCACTGCCGCACCCTTTCTGCCCTGTTGTTTCTGCCAGCCATGGACTGAAATCTCTGAAACCATGAGCTCAAATAAACCCTTGCTCCCTAAAGATGAGGGCATCAGATATTGTACCTCAGAGATGAGGAAAGTGTCTAAAACAATGTTCTCCCTAGAGCCAGAAGTTCCCTGGGGTAGTGTCCTGGTGACAGGGCCACAGGACTCTGGGAGCAGACAGGCAGGCAACTCTGCCAAAGGTGAGGTAGGGCTGCAGTCCCTGGCGGTCTCTGCCTGCACAGCTCTAAAGAGGAGAGTTCTGGAGTGGCTCCCTTTCCTCACCTGGTGATGACCTTTTTTTCTGAGAAGATCCTCAGACAGAAGTCAGCTTCCTGATGAGGCTCAAAGGTGCTGGGGATCAGAATGTAGTCCCCTGGGGGCAGCCGGAAGCGGTCAGAAACTTCCCTCAGATTGATGAAGGTCTTGCTTCTGGCCAGGGAAGCATGGTACCTGAAGAAGTCTCTGTTCAGGTGTCCGTGCTCTTCAGGGCTCTGCAGTGGAAACAGGACCCTCTAGGAGCAATGCTATTGGCTCCTCAGACACAGTCAGGTGTGGATATAGGCCTCACATAGGAGGAGGCGTCTGGAGCTCAGAGCCCTGTGGGCACACCGAGTGCACATTGGTTCCCTACCTGGTAAATGGCATAGCCGATGGTCAACATGTCAGCACCAAACCTCTTGAGTTTCCGTCGATCTTTCTGCATCAGGGCTATAAGGAAAGTGCATCCATCCTGGTCCTCATCCTGCTCAGTCAGGGACAGCTTGATCTGTGGATTGGTCCAAAAGGTATCTGCCACATGAAAAAGTGGGTGGGTTAGGGTGACTTCCTTAAAGGTACGAAGAACACACAGACACACAGACACACAGACACACACACACACACACACACACACACACACACCCCATCATACCCATCCCAATAGGTCTTCCCAATCAGAGAAAATGTGTTTTCTGGGGCCAGGGAGATGGCTCAGAATAAGTGCTTTCCTGGCAAGCACAAGGGTCTGAGTTCAACCCCTGGTTCCACCAAAAAAAAAAAGAAAATGTATTTTCCTCTCCCAGGTCCAGTCACCCCTTGCCCTGCTTCCTGTGATCCCCAGTAAGATCTCCAGGGTCTCCTCTTCCTTTCCACTTCTTTCCCAAGGTCAGTCTCCTGGTTCTAGTCTGCTTAGAACTTCTTTTTTTCCACTTGACATTTCAAGGGGAGAGAACAGCGAGCTCGTGTCGTCCATCATTTGAGTAGATTGGACTTTACTCCTGCTCTAAGGATGAACTCTGGCCTATGTCAGTCCCTTTGGCCACCCGGAACTGGAGCAAAGGCCCTCAGCTCACAGCATTCACCGGGCCACCCTGGACTTTCCAGTGGGAGGGAGTCCTGACTTCTGTGTGCTGGCTTTACAGGCTCCAGTTAGGGTGTGGGGAGGGCCTGGGAAGGCGGCTGGCAGCCCTCCTATGTTTACAAAGTAGGCCAGCCTGGGGAAGAAGTCAGCACAGGAAGGAAGCAGAGCAGAGGCTGACCAACGAATGGAGCCCGCGCCCTGATAGAACCATGCCTGAAGTCTCATCTGCTCCTCTGCACAGTGGAGTTCGCAGGACTGTTAATCTGGTATGACTTACGATTTCCTTTTCCTATTCTGGCAATAACCCAAAAGGTAAATATTCCAAGTGATAAGGTGGAGTTTCCCCTCAAAATTCTTGAGGCTTCCTACTAAGCCTCTACAGCTTTCTTTTTGCTGGTCATCCCTGAATTCTGGCTTCCCCAAGGTTCTGTCCTAACCTTTGATGTCGTGGGCTGGGCTGGATGCTTGGAAATGGCAGCCGGAGTGACAGGGAGCCACCTACCCAGGAAGTTGCGGCAGCCTCCAGCTGTGGAGCCCCGAACCCAGCTTCCTTGGTGGACGGTCACCTCCCACCTGTGGAGACAGTCTTCCTCCAAGGCATCAGGCGTGAGGTTGCAAATCTCCACCTTGTCAAAGTGGGCCTTGAAATCCCTAAAGGCCATCCTGCAGCAAGATGAAGGGTTGATGTGTGCAGGTGATGGCCACGACACCATCTGTCCTCTCGGTCAGCCATCCGGCTCCCAACCCCGCAGAAGGGAGGACAGAGCGTACCATAGAAAGGTAAAATAAAGATTTTAAAGGGTGGGAAAAAGTCAAGCTATAGCTTGATAGGAAGCGATAAGCGCTAGAGAGGAAAACAAGCAACAAAGTGCCCAGGCTGAGCGGTGGGTGCTGATGTTGGCCAGGCAACATGCGTGGGGGCCTAAAGGGTTATCATGTGTGTCGGTTTCACTAGCTTGGGAACAACCTCGGAAACTGGTAAGGTACATTTCTGGGTTGTCCGCTTTGCCGTGGAGGTGTGGCCCCAGGGACTATCTGGCCCCTGGCCCCTTCCTCTTGGGTTCTTTCTTGCTCTCTGCTTCCTGGCCATGGCTTGAACAGTCCTTCCACCAGCCCTTGTCATGATTTTCTTGCCTCAAAACCAGCTGAATCTGGACTCAAGCCCCCAAACCATGAGCCCAGTTAAATCTCTTTTTCTGTAAATTGTTTTCTCAGGTATCTAATCACAGTGATTGCAAAAAGCTAACACATGATCTAAAGCAGACTGATGAAATGAGAGGTTCTCTGGAGTCTTGGTGCAGAGAGAGACAGGCCTCCATGCAGAGGGGGGCTTGATGCATTCATGACTTGCCAGGGAGGACAGTGAGGCCATGAGACCTGTAACACAGACAAGATCTTGGGGGGGATGAGGGGGCTAGGCAGAAGGAGTAGCTTTCACTCTGAGAAAATGGGAGCCACTGACAGGTGACTTGGCCAGGAAGGAAGTCCACTCCTCACCCCTGGAATGGAGGCGGAGGTGTCTTACAGTCCAGCCCTGGGATATAAGCAGTAGCCAGATTTGAGTAAAACAGATCTAGAGCTGCTGAGGGCTTGGACATAGGGAGGGAAAGGGAGGCTGTAGGTATTTAGCAAGAGGCACAGGGGATAGGGGTACAGCGCTCCCTTGAGCTGCCTGTGGGCACTGGGAGATGTGGCACCCCTGTGGGGTGCTTGACTGTGAAGTCCCAGGGAAAGGTGCTAATGAAAGGAGCTGGGGCTGTCAGTGTGAAGTGGGCATGTGAAGCCCGGACCCAGTGAGGTGGCTCAGCGGTTATGAGTAGGTAGCAAGGAGAGAGTCTATGCAGTGAGCCCTGGGCCCGACGCCAAGAGGCTGGGGAGGAGGGGCATCAGGAGAGCCATGAGCGCCCCCAGCAGTGTCACTGTGACTGACTGAGAGGAGAGGTCACAAGCTGTACCAGGCCACCCAGCAGGCTGGAGGCCATACTAGAGGTAGAAAAAATGTGGGTGGTAAATACTGTCTATTGCCACAGTCACAAATCACGTGTTGAAATGCACTCATCAGTATAATGGTCTGAGGAGGCGGGGTTCTGGGAGGCTGGTTGGGTCAGGAGGGTGGTACCCTCTTGGGTGGGATTAGTGCCTTCAAGAGATCCCAAAGAGCTCTCTGGGCCCTCCCACCTTGTGAAGATGTAGCAGATTCCACTAGACACCAGTCTGGCATCAGGATTGGGAGGAATGCATTTTGCTTGGTTAGAAGCCCCAGCCCATGGCATTTTGTTATAGTGGCATGAATACTCTGAGAGACCATGGAACTGTGGGGGGCTGAACCATTGCCTGCTGAGGCCATGCCTGGGAGACAGGAGAAACTGCTTTGGTGCTGCTTGGTGCCTTTAGGAGGTGCTCCAAGGAGATGAGCCCAGTAGGAGCTGATGGGCTGCAGGCCACAAAAGGAGACAGAGTTCAACTCTAGACATGGGCAGTGGCTGGGCTGGAGGAGGTGCTGCCTCTGGATCCTAAAGTGAGATGTAAAACTGAGAAAGATTCTAAAGAGGAAGGGCCATCAGAATGTTCACTCAGGCAGAAGAGCCAGCCTCATGGGAAGTCCAGCGCAGGGGTGACCTCCCCATGCCTGACATCTGGAGTTCTGGACCTGCTGCCTTCAAGGCAGCATCACCAGGCTGGCTGGGGAGAAAATGGCTTGGGCATCCAGGGTGCCAATCTCCACACTCACTGAGCAAGCTGGATGGCATGGAGAGGGAGAAGAGACACTGGGCAGGATGCCTGAAGCTCTGCCAGATGATCTCTGGGTGGCATGACCTCCCTGAGACTCCTAAACAGAACACAGGTGAGAGGATCCCCCAAATGTCACCAAGATCTAATTCTCTACCAGCTTTGGTGGTTATGAGGGGTGAGAGAAAAATGTATTTTATGCAGAAGGAAAGAAAGAAGGAAGGAGAGAGGGCAAGAGAAAAGGAAGGAGAGAAGAAAGAAGGGAGGAAGCAGGCACATGCTCTTTAGCCTCCCATGGCTCACACCATACAGCTAGCACAGAAATGCCAAGGAGAGCACCACACCAGAACTCCCCATCGTCAAGAGCAGAGTGACCCAGGCGCTTCTGTTCAGCGAGGTCCACGGAGCGCCATTCAGGAGCGCTAAAAGCAAAGAGAGTTGGGGTTTAGCTGTGAGGCAGAGCCTTCCCAGAGCCATGGCTGTCACACAGGGGGAGAATGTCCTGTCTAACCCCTGCTCACTAGGCTCCAGGATGTGCCCAGGGTCTCGGGCTAGTAGGCCACTGGTTCAATGCAAGGGCTGGTCAAAGAAAGCATCTCTGAGGCTGCCCATGGACACTTGTTGGGACCATGTGAGCCTCCTGAGTAGATCATTGAGGAATAATTGCTAGGGGATGATTTCTGGACTTCTGAGTCATGGGGCCTCAGCCAGTGGTCAGTGACCTCCAGAGAGAACCCCTGTGATTACTGCTTGATAGTATTTCAGAGATTCCACCTTCACCGTCACTGCTGTACCCTACACCATTTACTGAGGCTGCTCTTAGCTGGACCTAGAGTCCTTCCCAGTGCTAGGAGGAATAAAATATCCACACAAATGCAATATTAGGGCAGTCAAGGGCTACTGTAGATGTCAAGCTTGGGAACCTAGTTTCCCAAGAGGAAAAGGACCTGAGGGCTGAAGCAGGGAATCGTGGCTGCCTCAGGGCAGGGCAGGCCCAGGACGAAGCCTGGGATTGGGATTCCAGGGAACACATTCCTCCTCTTTCACAGGAACTGACAGCCTTGGCCCATGCACACTGGGACCCACAAGAGATGGGACCTGGCCACTGACCTGTCGCTCCACGACCCATTCCACTCCACTTGACCCCAAGGGTTCCGGACTCTGATGAGCTCAATTTTCTGGCCTCGGAAATTTACCTAGAATAAAGAAATAGCAGGGAAACATGAAGAGACAGAGTCATGGAAATTTGGACCTGTTCCTCAGTGAGCCCATAGGTGCATCTCCCTGCGGAGTCAGCTGAAACATCCTGAAGGTACACAACAACACTGATATTTAACCAGTCTTGGGAATTTTCAAATTCCTACTGAAGAGTCATTAGCATTGCCTATGATGCCGTATTAGTCATCACAGAATGATTATGCTACATCTGGAAAACAGACTATAATTAACAAGAACTTGGCCCACCTTTAAAAGGAGTTTTTCCTTTAGACCAGAATCCCCTGGAACCCCTGAGCTGTATCCATCTATGGCAGCTCAGTGTCTGGCACAAATAGAGTGCTCCCCAGAAGTGCTCAGAGAACCCACTCCTGCCCCCAGGTGGGTGGGTAGGAGCATAATCCCATGTGCTGGGAATTTAAGCTCAACCACAAACCAAAGATTCCACCTCTAGATCCCACTCTCTGTGCTTTGGGGTCCTGGGAGGGTGTCCTCATAGACAACTCTAGATCAAGTAAAGTGACAGTTCATCCAGGGCCGTGGGCTATGAGGGCACAAGGGCAGGGGAGGGAAGAGACATCTGAGAAAAGTTGGAAGTGAAAGACTGAAAGTAAAAGGCTTTTGTTTGTCAAGCAACCAGAGATCTCAGCTATCAGAGTGCTTCATGCTCATGCACTGGACATAAATTGCATTCTGTTAAGACCAATTCAAGTAGCATCAGCTTGACAAAGTGAGAGGTGTGGCTTGCAGCCCAGCTTGTAGGAAAGTCACTGGTTGAAAATGCCCTGAGAACAGCAAGCTCCTTGCAGGTAGAGAGAAAGCAGGATCAGGAAGACTGGAGAGGGAAAGGAAGAGATCTATGTGCTTGGAACAATATTTAGAAGACATGTCCTAAAAACCATGTGCCACTCAAGGGAGCAAGCATTGGGACAAGTGGGGATAGGAAAGAGGGGGGAGGAGCCAGCACAAGAGCTGAATTCTGAAAGGCCCAAAGAATTGGACTGCATCTCAGACCTGGGCAGCAGGGAAGAGGAAGGAAGGGTGCCTCTCCTGCCAGGGACTCCCTAGGCATCCATCACTCAGGTTGTCATCAGGCCTAGGAGCCAGTTGGGGACCCTCCTCCAGGCCAACCATTCACTACAAGTAGGGTGATGTTTCATGGGGTCTGGATGCCTAGGATCAGTGTCTCCTGGACCACAGCTGCAGGAATGACACCTGGGATGGTGGATTTCATGTGACACCTTTACTGGGCCATGGGTCCCAGATATTTGCATGAGGGCTTGTCTGATTGTCCCTGTGCAAATGTTGTTGGATGAGCTGAAGTTTAATTTGGCAAACCGAGCAAGCAGTGGGCCTCTCACTGTTAGTGGGCTGCACCCCTCTATAGACCTGAGAAGATCAGAAGGCAGAAGAGGGTGAATTTTCTCTCTGCCAATGGTGTGGGCTGGGGCACCAGTCTCTGGCCCTGGGGCCAGGACTCATACCACTGATTTGTCTGTGCTTAGGCTTTGCTTCAGATTTAGACTGGAACTAAGCCGTGGGTACTCCTGGGGCTCCTGACTGCACTGTAGTTGGAAAATCATGGGACTTCTCAGCCTCCGTAGTCACACAAGCCAACTCCTTGTAGAAAGTTTTATAAGTACATACACACACACACACACACAACCAGTTTCTATTTTTCTCTGGAGTACCCTAAAATAGAACTATATGAAGTTGTAAAACAAGAGATAAAAGATAAAATAAAAAGACCTCCAACCAGACAAAGCCCAAGCTTGCATGCCTGCAGAATAATTTTGACCCTGGAGGAGTCACCTTGTTCCTTTCTCGTCTGCTCTGTTTCAAGTCACAGCCTGGCTTCCTCAGGGGAAACAGTCTCTGTTACTTCTACAGGTGGTTTAAGCTGTGGTGTTTCAGACAGGACCATTGTCCGGTCATTCCTTGATCCCTGCCTTGACTTCCGCCCCTACCTGGTCAATTCCCGTCACAGTGTAGGCATGGCCCTTAATAAGACCGAAAGGAGTCCGGGCTTCAGATTCTGCAGCGTTTCTTGTCTAGAACAGGAAAAAAGCAGCGTCAGGCTCAGTGACTAAGATGCGCCTTCCCTACCAGGCCAGCCCAGGTCCTGGTCGGACATTCCGGCCACTGCCCCTTCTGCTCTCCAAGGCCCTGGCCACGTGTGTGGGCAATCCGAGTTGGGAACACAGGACAGCGCAAACATGCTGCTCAGTGACACAAGCCAGTCCCCATCACTTCCAGAATGGGCAGACCCTCACTCCCAGCCAGGAGGACGTCACTCTTCTGTCCTCAAAGAAAACCCAACCATCCCCACCCCCACACAGGACCACATGAGGCAGGGGACATAATCGCATTTACCGAGGGGATGCTGGGAGGCATACAGCATGGTCACGTGGCTGTGCCACAGGTGTGAACTTGCAGAGGAGATGGCAGTTTATCAGCAAAGAATAAAGGTTAATCCAAGAAGATTTGAATAGATGAGATACAATTATATCTGTGACGTATGCATAGAGATTTTTTTTTTTGAATCCTCTTAGGTTTCCTTTATAAAACCATATGGTAAGATCCTTCCAGTGAAGTTTAGGCAGCTCCCTGCAGTGTGTGTGCAGTGCATGTGTCCATGTGTGCAAGAAGAGGTGGAAAGCATGGGCCCCACTGCCTTAC
Organism: Ctenomys sociabilis; assembly: GCA_004027165.1. Classification (NCBI taxonomy): domain Eukaryota; kingdom Metazoa; phylum Chordata; class Mammalia; order Rodentia; family Ctenomyidae; genus Ctenomys; species Ctenomys sociabilis. The sequence goes on from PVKA01010290.1 coordinate 47,966, forward strand.
CAGATGGGCCGGGAGGTGTAGGAAATGTGCAGGAGGTGGGAAGGTGCTAATGGCAAGTTTAGCTTTTAGGAAAACATTAAACAAAAACTTACATTTTATCTGAAGAATTAAAACCCCGTGAGATCCCTGCTCACCTCTGGAGCCTCCCCGGGTCCCGCAGCACCCAGTGTGGAGCCCGCCAGCAACTCACATCTATGGAGCAGCCCAGCAGGGAGCCACGCCCCAGGGCCTTCCCCAGGATCTGGTAGAAGTCCTTCGGGGCCTCTCTGGTGAGGAAGGTCTCAGCCACGCCACCAGTGAAGTCCTCCATGGCCTCCATGGTGCTGCCCCCCTTCAGTGCCTCGTAGCTCCCATTCAGCCTGCAAGGTGGCAAGGGGAGACGGCTGGGTGGGATGGAGGGAAGGGAGCAGGGTGCGGACTCCTGGAGGCCAAGACTGGGCTGCCCTGGGGGCAGTGAGGCATGGGGGTGCGGGGCCGGGCTCTCCCTTGGCTACCTGGAGGTTTGTGTCTCAGTTCACTGCCAATAGGCCTCCCTGGGGGTGGCTCTGTGTGGGCTCCTCCCCTCCCTGGACAGGCATCTCTTTCATTGATATGCACTTAGTTTTAATATATATGAAGTGAGATAAAAAAAAAAAATGGCGCTTCAAATGAAAGTTTTGCAGTAAAAAACGCATTGCCATTAATCCACTTGCAACATCCCATTATAGGTTGAGCACACTTTTCCTGTTGCTCTTGCCACTTCCTGAAGCAGCTCCAGAAGTCTCCTTTTAGGAGTGCTGCTCACTGTGCTGTCTGCGGCTATCTTGATGGTCTCAAGCACTTCAAATTGTTCACCTTTCGTGGTCATTTTGATCTGATGTGACCTCGTCTATGTATCTGTGCTCATGCGTCTCGGTGTGTTTCTGCGTGTTGTGTCTCTGTGTATCTGAATATGCGTGTCTGTATGTGCTCTCGCTTCCTGGCACAACAGGAGATTCCAGGCTCATCCTGGGTATTTTCAATCCAGTCCTAGCATCAGCTTTATCTCCAAGGAGCTGCTTCCTTTGTGTGGCATGGCCGTGGAGGTAGGTGTGGGTGCCACCAGGGGTTGTCCTTATTACTTCTGAGTCTGGTCCACTGACAGAGCACAGGGAGGAGCAGATGCAAGGCCCAGAAGCGCATGCGCATTCCTCTAGATGGCCACCGTCTCTGTCAGATGCATGCTGATGTCTGCAACTCCACTCAGCCTCCATGTGGGCCAACACGCCCCTGTCAGCTTGCCTGTCTGTCAGCTTCAATGCCAATGGCAGGGAACCCAGCTGTGCCATCAGCAGACCTGAGGCTTCATTTGGTCCAAACATCATTCCATCAGGACTTGATGCTAGTACCTCCATGAGAAACAACTCCATCAACACGGCACAGCACATGCACAGTGTCTTCAACCTAGATGCACACAGGCAACGCACCTCTGCCTGAGGCTGGCACTCCATGTCCCCACCTTTGCTGACTTCATTTCAAAAGTTTGTGAGAAGGGCCAGCTAAATAGCTCAGCAGATTAAAGCACCTGCAAGCAGGTGCAGGGGTCAGGAGTTCAATCCCCGGCCTGCCATGCAGCCCCGCCCCTCAGGGCGTGCTGAGATGGCAGTTGAGTGGGGTGGTGGAGCGAACCTATAATTCCAGCACTCAGGAGGCTGTAAACAGGAGGATCACTACGAGTCTGATCTAGTAGTGAGACCCTGAACACCCTGTAGACCCTTCCCTAAAATACAGAAGAAAATAAAAGTTTGTGAGATACAGTAAGACCCTGAGTTAAACTGAACTGCATATGTTGCGGTAATAATAAGCTTCTCTTCTGGAGGATTAACAACCTAAGTTTGCAGATCAAAAATTGGAGAAATGAAAGGGCCAACATTTTGGTCCTAGCCTTTCAAGGTCAATGAATACTCAGGACATAGGAGAACTTATACTGTAACATTATGGAACTCAGTTGTACCCCAAAATTTCTGATCAAGGAGATTATGGGGCCACAGAGGAATGTAATTGATGATGTATAGTGTGCCTAAGGAGAGTCACATGGAGAGAAAGTTTTCTCTCAGGCTTTCACAGAGAGCAAATTGGTCAAGCAATGGCCGTGACTCATCCACCTGGCTGACACTGACAAAGGATCTACAAAGTGCAGTACAGGGTTACAGGATAAACCCTGAGGGGACCTGACTGACCCTATCTGATACAAAAGTTACATTTCTTATTATATACATCTTGCTTTATCTTAGTCTTAACCAACCAGCAGATAAGTATAAAAAGGAGGTATATAAAATAAAGCCATATTAATATACTGAGTTGTGAATGGCTCAAGTCAACAACTTCTTCAGATAACCCACTACTATTGTGGGCTGCTGAACTGTGTTGGATTGTTTTATTAAAAAAAAAAAAGTCCCTTAGAGGCCAGTGAGATAGCTGGGCAGTCTAAGTGCCTGACTAGCAAGCACAAGGACTTGGGTTCGATGCCCAGAATCATGGGCACACTTAGCTGGCCACCCAAACTGGTGGCACATGCCTGTAATCCCAGTGCTGGGGAGGCTGAGACAAGAGGATCACTCTGAGTCTGAGCTACATAATGAGATCCCATACTAAATAAATAAAAGATTTTTTTTAATGGCCCTATTCAGCAGTACAAATAAGTAATATGAAAAGTTTGATGTCAATTATTTGATGTCATAATTTTTCCAGAAAATTCCAGGTGGAGATATCTTAGAGCACAGATATAATGTTTTTCAGTAAATATCTGAGTTATATATATATCTGTAATATACACTAAAAATATTGATTTGATATGATTTATAAAAAAAACTTCACCTAAGTCACAAGGATTTGCTCCTATGTTTTCTAACAGAAAATTTAATATTTTTATAAAGGTTTGTGATCCATTTGACTTATTTTTTTTAAAGTAAAGAATTGCTCAAAGTTGGTTGTTGTGGGTGTGAATGTGTTGTTCTAGTATTTGTTGACAAAGGATATATTTCCTCCATTAAATTATTTTACATTTTTGTAAAAAATAAAAGTTATAGACTGTGTACTTGTGGTACTAGTTCTAGCCTCTGTTCTGTCCCGTGGACCTGTGTGGTGGTGATGAAATTTGATTGAGTTATGTTGAACTGTATGTCAGTCAAAATTGACTTAATATTGTATCTTTCCACTTATGTAGGTCTTCTTTGATTTCTTAAACCAAGGTTTTCTTGCTTTCTAGTTTCCAGTATAGTATCGGCTTTTTATTATGATACATAATAAATAGTTCTCTTTTTGCTGCTAAAAAATAAACAGCCCTTTTAGAGTCCAAAAACAAAAACAAACAAAACAAAAAGTAAGACCCTGACTTACAAGACAATTCTGTTCTAGGAGAACATTCGTAAGTTGGATTCATTCATAAGTCTGACAAAGTGAGTCTTATACACCTTGACACAAATATACAATCTAAAGCATAAAAACCAGATGTGAGGTCTGTTCATATCTGTGAAGGTTTGCAGAAGTCGGGGACTCGCTGTCCTTAGTATGTTTTATCACTCTAAGTGTTGGTAACTTGTTTCCACTTATATGAAGTTGCTTGGTGGTCAGCGATAAAGATAGACAGTAGAATTATCTTGCCAGGGGCTGGGGAGGGGACAGGAGGGAGGGTCTGTGGGCACAGGGCTGCAGTTCCACAAGGGTTTTGTGTGATGGCCACAAAATAATCTTTCAGTGCTATTGAGCTATACACTTCAAATGGATGAAAAGAAGCTGAGCATAGTGGTGTTCAACTGCAATCTCAGAATTCTGGGAGGCTGAGGCAGGAAGATTCCAAATTCACACCCAAAGCTGGGCAACTTAGGGACTTGGCAAGACTGTGTCTTTAAAAAAAAATTTAAAAAGGATGTGATTGTAGCTCACTATAAAGATAGTCCAGTCCTCAGCAATTCCAAAAATAAATAAAGAAACAATAAAGAAATAAATGTAAATTTTATGTCATCATATTATACAAGTATTTTTTTTAAGGAGGAATGGAAAGGAGCCTGGGGAAGGGCAGTTAATGTCTCTACACTCAGGTGACACTGTCTAGTGGGCAGTCTAAAGAACCCACCGTGGTAGGCACAGACCATATCCCCTCCCCATTCCTTCCACAACTCTTCCCAAGGCTGTGTTGGTGCCTTAGAGAGACAAAGGAGACACATGTGGTCCCAAGGACAAGCACAGCTACCCAGAAGACCTGCGGTGCATCCTGCGGGCCTGTCCTGTTTCCCCCAGGAAGTGGCTCTCTAAGGAGGCAGTGAGAGGGCGGCCTGAGGGGGCCCGCACTCACTTGGCATAGGCTTTCTCCAGCAAGGCGCTCCAGAACTCACGGTGGTCAGCTGAGTGCAGGAAGACCAGGCGGTCCCTGAAGGTGGGCAGGCGGTCATCGATCACCACTTCCAGCCACTCACTGTGCTGCCAGAACTAGGCCAGGGAGACGGGTACGGGAGGGGAAGTCCATGGTGTGTATCCTCAGGAGTGTTCCCTGCTGCTCTTCCCACCCAGCAAGCTTCCCTCAGCATAGGGAGGGAATCCCATAAGATAGCCTTTGTCCACGAGACGAGACACCGAGCCTCCACCCTACAAGGACAACAGCTCCTAGACCCCGTGTCCCCGAGGAGATGGAGCTGGATCAGCACGAGGTCACATGGGGATGCTCCAGTGCTCTGAACTGTATTTCTCTTCTGTGCCAAAATCTTGGGCAGGAGAAGGAGGGTGGTGATGTGGGTTTGGGTCTGCTCTTGCTGGCCCAGTCCTGTGTTCTCTTCTCTTTTAGGCTCCAGCTCCTTAGCATGGTCCTTGGCCATCAGGGCCCTCTTGGCTGATAGGTGGAGCCCAAGGCTAAGGTCTTAGCCAGTAGACTTCAATTTCCTGAGTACCAAGAGTGGCAGAGATGTGGAGGGAGCATCGGTGTGTGTGTGTGTGTGCTGGTGTGCAAATGTGTGCACATTGTGTTCACTCACGTATTACATGTGTCCATGTGTGTGAGCTTGTGTGTGTCTGCAGGGAACAGGTGGGGAGGCAGAGTGAGCCAGGGCCTGGGTATCAGCTCTCTGTGTGCCCTTTTATCCCTCAGGGATGGACCTCCTTGCTGTTACTTCCTTACAACTGGCCTGCCAGGTTCTCAGGTAGTCACCGAAGTGTCACAGTGGCAGCCAGACACAGTGGCCTTGGGAGCCAACTTGAATCTTTCCACACTATGGGTCAGCCCCAGTGAGCTGCCCAGTATCCAGAGATCCTTTGTCCAGGCTAGAGTTTTAGGCCTTGTGCAGGGGACAGAGGCTGGGCAGGGAGTATGATGCCAGCTGTGTGCACGGGCTGCTGTCTTCCCTATCTCACTGGTCTGTACTGTGGCCCAGGAACACGGGAAGGAGCATGCAGGAGGGGACCGAGGAGTGACAGTAGAGAGCCTGGAAAGGCCAGTCTCTACCTGGCCATGAGGGAGTGCAGTGGAGCCCCAAGAGACGACCGGCAGTGCTTAAGCTCTATGTTCTTTGGCTGCTTGTAGTTGTGTGACTTTAGGTAAGGTACTTTCCCCCACTGGAAAGCAAATTTGGGGGCTGATCCATGTCACCTCCCAGGGTGACCAATGCCCTGGGCTTCCTCTGGACCATGCCCCTCGTGTTGCTCTGATGCCTGGATGTTACCTGCAGCACAGAGCCTGCTTTCCACGTGGCTCAGCGCTGCAGTGCACATACTCGCTGCCACATTCCTCCCAAAGGTCCCTGCAGTACAAAGGCATGTGTAGCTTCCTGCAGGGCCCCACAGAGGCAGACCTTGGCTTAGCCTCCTTACCTGGAAGTGGAATATTCCAGCATAGCCAGGTCCAAAGCTCTGGTCCTGAGGGACCACTCTGACCAGCGCCTTCTCATTGAGCGTGAGGGAGGCGATGGCGGCCAGCAGCCAGCAGTCCCCTGCAGAACAAAGGCCTTAAAATCACACTTCCATTGCCAATTCTCAATGACTAGGGAAAGGCTGTGCTGGGGGATGTAGGGAGCTCCAACAGCCACATATTTCCACATTTTAAAAAAATGGCAGAGTTCCTGCAGGTCTGCAGGACTGGGCGAGAGAGGAGAGTGGGACTGCTGGCCGTGTCTCAGGCACAATTGTGGGGCTGCTGTCTCTCCCAGCCTATGGTTAGCTTGGAGGCAGCCAGACTCTGGTGGCTCATTTGCTTTCAATTATCTTGCAGTTTCAATTATCTTGCAGTAAAGATTGATTAATCCCCTGAACTCCTCAGCGGTCTTCCAGAAGCGCTCTGAGAGGCAAAAGTGCGTATCAGAAGGTGTTGGCTGGCATCATGTGGCGGTGAGGGCCTGGGTCTCGGTGCCTTGTAGTGTTCCCCACGCTGCTGTGGGATAGGCTGAGCAGATATTTGGGAACATCCGTTTACCCCACAGGACTGGCTAGCTGGGTGCATGTTTGTTTGCTTCCATTAGACAGTGAAGAGATCACACTTGGCTTGGCTTCCTGAGGGTTCACATTTCCTGGAAGCCCAAACTGTACCCAGAATGCAGGCTTCTATCATCGGTCTCTCCACCTACTGCCAATTTGTGCATCTGCCTACCTTCTTTCCTGACTGTCCCGTATCTGCTATCTAACTGCCTCTTCCTGTCTCTCTCCTATGGCCTGAACCTGCCCCTGCCCCTGCCCCACGCAATTTGTGTTCAAACCCAAAGGCCAATGCAGTCCTCTCGGAGACAGATGGACCTATCAGCTGTCATCTACCGCCTTATTATCTCCCTAGGTGTCTATATTTAGGTCTGTTATCTATGTCTATCTAATCTACCATGGAACTCTATTAATCATCTGCTCTGTCTGCCTGTCTGTCAGCAGTTCAGGCTGGTGGCTTTGGGTCCGTTCAGGGGAGGTGAGGTATTCCACGTGGGGTTCCATTGTGGCCTGCCTTAACCTACACTGTAATTTGGGGTCTGCATGCATTTACTGTGTTTGCACTCCAGCTGATTCTACTGTTTTTCTTTTTAATTTTTATTAGCACATATCTGCAGTACATCATAATTCATTCAGTGTGGGGAGTAGAGACATTTACATAATACATCTCTTTATTTTGCCAGCATTGGATTTAAATCTTTATCAAGTTAATTATCACCAACACAGATGGACATCCATGCTAATACTAACAGATTAAAAAACACATAAAGGGGCTGGGGAGATGGCTCAGTGGAATAAGCACTTCCCTGGCAAGTGCAAGGGCCTGAGTTCAATCCCAGGTTCTGCAAAAAAAAAAAAAAAAAAGATATAAAAAACACATAAAGCAATTATACTAAACCAAGGTACACCTCTTAAGTACACTGGATATCCTGGATTATTTTATTTTTTTTATTTATTTATTTTTTTTTTTGTGGAACCGGGGATTGAACTCAGGCCCTTGTGCTTGCCAGGGAAGCACTTATTCCATTGAGCCATCTCCCCGGCCCTTATCCTGGATTATGATAACTTTTCCTCTCTCTTTTCTCATTGTCTGTCTTTCATTTTGCTCTGCTTTATTTATAATGTGCGTTTCTCAAATAAAAGAAATCATGGAATACTGGAGCTTGTGTGACAGATTTATTTCGCTTAACATTATGGTCTCACGGTGTATCCATTTTCCTACAACTGACTCAAGTTTGTCCTTCTCTATGATAGACTAACACTTCAGTATGTATAAATACCACATTTTCTTTATGCACTCATCTGTTGTTAATGGGCATGTAGACTGTTCCCAAGATTTAGCTATTACGAATTAAACATGGATATGAGTGTATCACTGTAATATGACTTTATCTCTTTGAGGAAGGCAACTAGAAGGAGCATAGATGGACCAAATTGGATTCCTATTTTTACCTTTTTCCTGGAGTTTCCACAGGGAACAGAAGAGCTAACGTGATGTCATAGTTAGGAGTGTGGCCCCTGCAGCCATACAGGCCCTGTGTGAAGCCGAAAGCCTGTCTGTTACTTCCAAGACCTCGGACCAGTTGCTTGGTTCCTCCAGCCCGTTTTCTCATCTGTCTTCTTGTCGGGGTTGGGAAAAGGAAGGCAGGTGCGTTCTTAACGGGGTGCAGGTAGGAGGCCGGTCCACACTGCAGGAGCGGCTAGCCATGCTGTGAGCTCCGGGCCAGCCTCAGCCACGGGCACGTGCGCTGCCAGAGGCTGGCAGTGTGAGTTGCTTGGAGGCTAAACAGCAGGCAGCACGCTGGGAAGGAGGCCTAGAAATGGAGGCTGTGCCGTCCCCTGCCCTGTGGCCTGCTTCTTCTGCTGTGCGGGCGGCTCAGAGCAGGTCCCACTGCCACCTCTCAGCAGGTTCCATTCCCTACACTTACCCAGCTCCCCCTGGCAGATGTCGGTCCTGGTGGCACCCCCCCGGATGAATTCTGGGTGCTCCACGATCTCCTGGGGAAGGGGAGAGAGGACTGTTGGAGTGTGCCAGGTGCTGGTGCTGCTCTGTCGAGGAGGGGGACACTCCATATCTGATCACTTCAAAAGGTGGGGTCTTGTGGGGCAAGACCTCAGGGGCTGTGTGATCCTTGTTTCCCTCCTCCCTACCCCTTTCCCCTTTGTTCTTGGTTGCCATGTGATGGGTGGCTTTCCTCTGCCTCACGCATAGCATGATGCTTCTGCTTTATCATGGGACTCCAGCAGTAGAGCCAGCTGACTGACAACTCTGAGACCACGAGCCACAGCACACCCTTCCTCCTCCAAGCGGCTTCTCTGGGCATTTTGTTACCCTTTGCTATACCCACAGCGCAGTGCACATCTGCTCTCAAAGTATGTGCATTTTCTAATTGTTTCTCACATAAACCCAGCTGGAGAGCTTCTGGAAAAGGCTAGGCTTCTGGATGCACCCAAAAACCAGGCCTGGCAGAAGCAGGACACCCCAGTGCCAGCCCCTTTCCCTGCACGTCCCATATTCCACCCTCAGCTCCAGGAGGCTTCCCGGAGGCTTTTCATTAAATGACCTTAATCTCCAGTCCAGAACGGGCAGCAAAGGCAGCTTCTTGGTGTCCCCGCCTGCAGGTGTGACCCTCCTGGGTTGCACCAGCCATCCTGCTGTCCCCTCCTGTCTGCCTTTTTCCAGACTGAGCTGGGTTCTGAACTCACTCCCATCTCCTTGCCCCCTGGGGCTCCTGTGAAGTCACCAGGCTCTGTGCTCTTGTTCCCCTGAGCTCAGCTGTGTTTGACAAGAAGGTGGTGCCAGGAGGCCACCTGTTCCCACACCAGCTGGGCGGCTGGGTACTTGCTGTTGAGATAGGCAGGATACGGGCGAGCAGGAGCTCAGGCACACCCCAGCCACAGGCCTTCTGGAGAAGACTCCCATTCAGATTTCCCTGACACTATACCAGGCCAGCTCCTCCATGCTGCAAGAGGATGTGGGAGGCCCTCCCAATGCCTTCCTTCTTACTTTTCAGGTGTTGCCAAGACAGAGAGCAAAGCCCCCTGACTCCAAAACAGACAAGCTGCATTTCCAGGACCAAGGAAGAAACCAAGGGGACAAGGGCAGAAGCGGTTCTGAAAATGAATCTCAGGGTGGACAGTACACAGTGGACCTGAACAAAGGGACTGAGACAGGGGTAGGCGAGGGGTAAGGGTGAGGCTGGAGAGGCGTCTGGGCAGGGCATGGGGAAGCCCTGTGCATGGGCTTGACCAGGGGGCAGGACCTCACAGGGAAGGCAGCAGTGGTACAGATGGACACCCAGCCTCCAAGCCCAGGGTCTCTGTGGCCCTGTTCCAGGAAGAAAACTGTATTTTTATTTATTTATTTTTTTTTTGCTGTACCACGCCATGGTAATGGCAGTGAGGGGGAGGTGGGTCCCAGAGCAGGGAGGAAGCTGTATACTCACACATGCAATGTGAGTGACAATGGTGACCCTTGCTGACTGCTGCCAGGCTCCTGGCTCAGTGCTCACCCTGTTAACAGACTGTCCTCGCTGTGGGCCTGGAAGTGAGTGGGTTATTATCCCACTTTATTTATTTATAATTTAATTTTATTTTGAAGAGTAAAAATAAAAAAAAAAAACAGAAAAAAGACAGAAATAATATGTATGTTACAGATTTTCAAAACAGGAATAGTTAATTAACAATGGTTTGTTATATTATCTATTTTTATCATCAAATCTATTGCTCAGACAAACAGATATAGTGATGCAAAATTGGGGAGATAATTGAATATTGATGCTTGTTTTCAAGAAATCTTAATTTTTTTCCTCATCTTTTTTGTTTTAATTTATTTTAAAGAGAGTATAATAATTGATAAGACATTTCTGTGATACAATCAGCACAGTACTGTCAAAAAAACAGACTCAAGGATCAATGGAACAGATTGGAAGATGTAAGTACAACTACAAACACACTTAGCCATTTTATCTTTGATGAAGGGGCCAAACATGTTCACTGGAAGAAAGATAGCCTCTTTAGGGACTGGAAGATGGCTCAGTGGAATAAATGCTTCCCTGGCAAGCTCAAGGGCCTGAGTTCAATTCCTGGTTCGGGGGGGGGGGGAAAGATAGCCTCTTTAACAAATGGTGCTGGAAAAACTGGCTCTCCACATGCTGAAAATTAAAATTAGACCTGGATCTACCACCATTCACTAAACTAAAGTCAAAATGCATTAAAGATCTAAATATTGTCCCACTTTATAGAAGAAAAAACTGAGGCTCTGTGTGGACCTCCTTCAGGGAGGAGGCTGCCTCATTGCTGGAAGCGTTAGGCCCAGCCAAGGCCACATGTCCAGGGGACACAGCATGCCAGGGCCAGTCAGTGGGCCTGCAAAGGAGGTCTTGTCACCCAACTTGGATGACTCTGAAAGGCCACCCTGAGTTGGGCTAAAGCCTTCATAGTATGCCCTTTGAAGCTGTGATTCTCTGAATGCCATGGGCCTCCTGAGGTCTGGAGAGGAGGTTGCTAGCTACTGAAGCCCGGGCTGTTGGCTAGTGAGAGGGGCTCCGCTCAGGCAGGGGACGGTCCACCATGGAGCCTCATGCACAGGGGTAGGCCGCAGAGGAGCAGGGGTGACCGCCCTCGAAGACACAGGGAAACTCAAGAACCTAGGCTGTCCTCTCTCCTACCTGCGGTAGCAGAGGGGCAGGGCTGCAACTGTCACTCCTCATGCCTGCCCCACCCTTGCCTCAGGGCTGACCTAGGCCACCAGCCCCAGGGTCCATGCCCCGCCCCCACCCAGGGCCTCCAGGCCACTCTGATCAGAGCCGGGCTTGGGAGACAGTGACATCTCCTTGATCACAGTGCTCCAGGAGAACCTGACTGGGCTGTGGCGAACAAGGACCTTGGACCTGTCCCAGGGGACCACACCCAGCCATTTTCCCACTGCTGGGGAAGTCCTCAAGCAGGTGCTCAAATGTGCAAACCGCATAAGCGCGCCCCCTGCGGCCCTGTGCCAGCAGTTCCTCTAAGTCCTGGATCTGAGCACAGCAGCAGGTCCTCAGGGCCTCCAGAGATCAGAAGCAGAGACCAGCGGGAAACCCGGAGAGGCCTTGGAAGTTGCTGGGAGAGCTCCAGAAAGCTGGTAAGGGGGCTCTCAACCTTAGCTGCTGACAGTGGCTGGGAGTCACCAGCAGCTAGGACCCCATGGGGCCCGGGCCCCCCTGCACTCAGAGCCTAGAGCCAGCAGCGCAGCTGTTTTTTCTTGATTTCTACCCAGATTAACCAAAAGTACCCATTGCTAAGTGGTACAATGGGAACAGATGCTTTGTTCCTCCACATGCTGAGCTTGGAGGGTGCTGGAGGGAGACTAGTTAGGAGGGAAGAAAGCTCTCAGGGTTTCTCAGAAGGGAGGCTGAATCTCCTCAGGGACAGCTTTGTCACACCTATGAGAGTCCTGGAGCACCCAAAGTAACTCACCCCTGAACCAGGGTGGGCATGGTGGCACTGAAGGACTCCAGGGGTCAGGCCTGTGTGTCCTTATCAAAGCCATCTCAGTGCCCTGAACAGAGCCACACATGACCCAGAGCATTTCCTAAATTCTTTTTTTTTTTCTTTTTTGTCAGAACCAGGGATTGAACTCAGGCCCTTGTGCTTGCCAGGCAAGCACTTATGGCATTTCCTAAATGCTTTGAGCTTTAATGTTTTAACTACTAAAATTCAACCATTGGTAAGTATGAATCTACTTTTTTAAAACTAAATCGCAATTCAAACAAAGAAAATTTCAGTATCCAGTGACTCTGGTGCACTTTGTCATTTCTGCTTTGTCAGCTTTCTGTCTTTCCGTCATCTTGGAATGGGTGGAGGCCATTCAGGGCACTGAGAGCGACTCATCTTCCTCTGCAGATGTCTCCTCCCCGCACCTACCACTCACACCTGCCTTTGGCCCTAGTGGAGGCCTCCAGTCTCTGCCAAATGGTTTTATGTCAGGAGAAGGAACTCCTGGAAGTGGCCTGAGGGAGGGGACACGAATGCCACACGTAGACAAGGAGTCACAAGGTCCAGAGCCCAGACCTGTCTTGGCCTAATGACACACTGGTTGCTGGTGACACACTGTGTGATGCACAAGCATTTCTCCCTACTGCATCTCACTGAGCGCAGACTGGGAGCTTCTCCAGGACAAGCCCCATACCTGCCACGACCAGGACTCCAACTTTTGATGGCTGGCTGGAAACCTGCCCTCCCAGGACAAGACCACATGCTCAAGGCTGACACCACCAGCATGTCACAGCACCGCCCACCCCAGGCACGGCACCACAACAGTTTCTGGTTAGTCACACTGGGAAGTCTGCAACGCGGAAACTGTCCAGTTTCTTGCTGAGGCCCGGATGCTCATTAGTGGTGGCCCTGAGCCTGTCCGCCTGAGCGCAGGAATGCATAAGTGGGCAGATCACAGCCCCCCTCTCTCCTGCTGTTGCTACTCAGAGGTACATTCAGAGGCACTAGAAGAAGAGAGGGCAGGCATCACTAGGTGGGCTGTGAGGGTGAGACCCCCTCTGGAATGGAAGAAGTGACCAGAAATTCCCTGGAGGAGTGAGACGACCTCATCAGGGAGGCAAGGATGGGGCTGTGTGAACGGTCACTGTGACAGCCCCAGGGTCCTGACCCCTTGCCCCTACCTGCACACATGGTGCCCTCTGCTTGTCTGGGCTTGTGTGAACCCCGCTGACTCCATTTGCAGCAGCAGTGAAGGGCTGTGAGCACCAGCACTGAGGCTGATAGCTGAGTGAGTGGGGTCCTGGATGAGCTCCCGGGGGTGCCCACCTCTGCACATCAAGCCCAGGAAGAGAACATTGCTGTTTTCTTGGCACCCTAGGGCAAAAGAAAAAGCTGCTGGGAGCCAAAGGAGGCCAGGCCAGGCCAGGTTTTGCCCTCCTGTGCTGACGGCATGAGCCTTTCTAGAACCTGTTTCCTGGGAATCTTGACTACCAGGAATCCTGCTGCTGGTCAAAGAGGGACCTGCTGCCTGCAGTATGGGCAGCAGCTCATGTGCTCACTTATCCATGTGCTGAAGGTGGGAAACAGGTCCAGAAGGCCCTGAGGGCTATGATTGGGCCGCTCACAGGTCATTTCTCTGTGCAAGCCGCATGCACATGGAAATGGCCTCTGTCTTCTCAGCTTGGTGTGCCTACTCATCGAGCCCATAAAGAGCGTCTGTCACATGATCTGCTAGTGCCCTGGCCTCGTGATACACTTAGCCACATGCAGAGAGCAAAACTGATTTTCGGGTGGCTTTAATGACCCCAAGAGAGTTCCTGGGGCCCTTCCCCCCAACTACTAGGGCTCACGATTCTCCCACATTTACCTGGTGTGAGTTCTTTACCCCGCAGATGAAGCCTGGGGCAAATAAACGTGTGCATGCAGTGCACACGTATGCAGTGGATGCATGCAGTTCCTGCAGCCGTGTGTGAACATTCGCGAACTCCCCGCTGCCTGCGACAGGGATGAGCAGCGAAGACCTCGCCACTTCATAGGCGCAGCGGTGTGTGCTCTGGCCCTGACCCCATAGACCCTGGCTGGTTTATATATGTGCATTTACAAAAATGCATATGCTGGGCTTGGGAGATAGCTTGGCAGTCTAAGCACCTGCCTGGCACCTGGGTTTGATCCCTGGCACCATATGCCAGGCCGGCCCCACTCCTCAGTGCTGAGCTGGCTACCGAGACCAGGTGTGGTGACACACGCCTCTAATCCCAGTGCTAGGGAGGCTAAAACAGAGGATCATTATGAGTCCAAGTTGCATAGTGAGTCTCTGTACCATATAAATAAATAAATAAATAAATAAATAAATAAATAAATAAATGATTTTTAAAAATTTAAAAATTCATATGCTATGCCTTTAAAGCATGAACAATGTTTTACCATCCAGAGATGGAGAGTTGTTGTCTTGAGTCCTTCATTACTGGTAAGATGAGATGCAGAGCTAATGATGTAATAAGGATGCCAACAGCAGTAACCATGACAATGCTGCCATTTACTGGTGCTAGGCATTACTGGTCCTACTTTACAGAAGGGCAGACTGAGGGTCTCACCCCCTGCACCCCTGCCTCATGCACAGTCATCCTGCGCCCCTCTAGAGCCACTCCAGGGCAGGACGCACCCAGATGGAGCTGCACCTGGGGGCCCTGGTTGAGGAGAGAGCCCGACTCACCTGGTGCTGAAAATACTGATGATGCATCCCAGGCCCCTGCCCGAGACCCGTAGGGGCATCACCTGTGTTCTGTGGGGACTGTGGGGTGGCTCTGGAAGAGCACCCTGCTTCTCCTGAATCCCATCGTAGCAGGCTGAATGCTGGCTGTGCTGGGCATCCTGCCACATGATGTCTTGGGGCTCCAGCCTGAGCCATGGCACAGGGAGGAGCCTCAGCCTGGACCCCTGAGCACAGTCCGAACTGCCTCAGCACCTGTGTGCTTTCTTGCTCTTGGATTCTGATGGGACACCTTGTTCCTGCTCCTTACTGCAGGTAAGAACCTCTCTGTCTAGGTCCCTGGCCTTGGGAGGGGTCAGGGAGCTGCAGGTGAGGGAGTGCAACCAGATACCCTGGGGTCCCAGTGTGGTGGAGCCCACCACACACACACACTGCAAATCCTTAACAGCAGGTACAGCCCTGCCACCATGATGGTTTACACAGCCATCTCAGCAGCCCTCCTTCTCTGCTCCCCCAGGCTTTCCAGCCTCTCCCCAAATGCCAAGTCTGCACCCCACCCTCTTCTTTCACTTACCCCTGGTCGTTTCCACACGAAGGGAACCTGAGGCCTCTCGCTGAAGAACAGGGAGGCATTGCAGGCAGGGAAGTCTGTGTCCTCAAACAGGATACCAGCCTGCAGACAGTCCTGCCTCAGTTGCTCAAAGCTCTTGCCTGAGGAGTGGGTAGTCCGGGCATCCTGGGGGACAGGGTGTGCCTGGGGCCCAGGAGCTGGGTGCAGGTAAGGCATGGCTACCCCTAGGCTCTGGTTGGCAGTGGAAGGAAAGGTGGAGAAGAGACAAGATGTGTGTGCTGGCCGGCGAGGGTTCTCAGTGGCCCTGGCTGGGTGGCTTCATCTCTCCTTGTTTGCTGGGTGCGTCCCTGTTAGATTAAGAAGGGCTCCGCCCTGATGGCAAATAGGAACATCAGGGCTCTGGAGAGCTGGGGGCAGCTCTGGCAAATGCTCAGGGCTGGCAGAGACAGAAACTCTGCTTAATGCACAAAGAGACACAAAGCGAGATTGCAGGAGGGAAAGAGGATGGAGGGAGAGGAGGATCACAGGAGGGGAATTAGGGCAAGAGCCCAAAGTAGTGTTGGTGGAGTGGGGGCCTGGAGGAGACCATGCAGCATGGTCTACAGTCCTGGATTCTGAACCAGAAAGGCAGAATTTTGCAGTGGAAAGGTGAATCATAGCAATACATCAAACATGTACAGAGCTGGTGGTCCTGTTTGGACTTCTGTCAGGGGTAGACAACCTTTTCCGGTAACAGCCAGATGCA
Source organism: Ctenomys sociabilis (assembly GCA_004027165.1). Lineage (NCBI taxonomy): Eukaryota > Metazoa > Chordata > Mammalia > Rodentia > Ctenomyidae > Ctenomys > Ctenomys sociabilis. The sequence continues at coordinate 63,884 of PVKA01010290.1, forward strand.
AACACACAATGGGCTGTGGGCCACAGGTCTGAGAAGAAGCTGCTTGCCTCTGCAGTTGCTGCAGTTAGAGATGCTGCATGCATAGAGACAAGGGGCTGAGACCCAGGAAAACCTTCTCCGCAAAGCAGGTGGGGCTGGCTTTTACACCGTGCAGTCCTGAGACAGTGAGCTCAGAGCTCCTGCTGCACTCTTCTCCTGATCTTGCTTTCATTGCACTCCTCTGTTCAGCAGCCCCTAGGTAAAATAGCCAGTAACAAAGGCCTGTGGGTCCTCCACTTTTCCAGAGCCCCTTGCTGTGCTTCCAATCAGGGTAGGCACCTAGCTTCTCATTTTTCCTCCTTTCCAATGAAGTCTGCTTTTCTAAACTTAGTTTTTTAAAATTTGTTACTGGTGCTGAGTTTATAATCTGGTTCTGCCCCAGTTGAGTGTCAGTGCTTGTCCCCCTGGGGACAACAATACCAATCTATGGGAAAATTTGATATATGAATTAGACAGAGTAAGAGATTAATCATAATTGATAATAAAATAGATTAATTATACCAGTGCACTATAATAAAAGTTATTTAAACCTTGTGGATTATTTCCAGAGTTTTCTATGTAATACTCGTACAGTTTATATTTAAGTGTCCCCCAAGATCCTCATTGGCTCATAGGTGGGGCTATTGGAAGGGGGCAGGGCTTGGGCTTACGGCTGACTTGCTATTGGGTAGTGTTGTTTGGAGAGGCAGGTTACTGGGGCTCGACCCAGAAGGGCTGGCAGTCTGCTTCCTGCTGCTGTGCCGTGCGCGGTGTTTCCTCTGCTTGCTGTCCTATCTTGGAGCCTGATGACTATCAACAGAAACCTCTACACACTGAGAGCCAAAACCAGTCTTTTTTTTTTTTTTATATCTGAATTATATCAAAAATTCAATAATTATTTACCTAGTGGATGACCATAGTACTAAAAGCCGACATAATATCCTGTCCAACCACCATTAGTGCAGATCTTGCCTATCATAGAATTATGTAGAAGCACAGCGTTATCTATCCCAACTGTACTGTCTATACACACACATCCTGATTTTTTCTTTCTACAACCCTTCCTTTGTCTACACCTGTCAAAAGTGGGCACTCCATTGACATTCAACTACCTTAGGTG
>PVKA01010291.1:0-64906 GCA_004027165.1 Ctenomys sociabilis
ATGGATAATAAATCAAAAAAAGACGCAAGAAAAAAAATGTTACACGACTGTATATGGATAGATTTCTAAATTTCTGTGTAATATGTGTATATTACTAATTTTGCTGATTTTATTTTTTTATTGAAGTACAAATATCGATGAGACAGTTTTAAGATAACTTGACAAGATGGATTTCATAAATTAATACATTGCAAACTGTTTTCATAATGTTTTGGTATCATAAAAGGTGTATACATGGTATTATACTTACAGACATTATTATACCGTATGTCTCTTATCAGTAAATTAAGAGACTGTAGCTGTTTGCGTATCTTATTTTTTATACCTGAATTACATCAAAGATTCAATAATTAATACTTTCTACCTTGTTATTTTCCTAGTGGTTGTCCATAGTACTAGAAGCCGACATAATATCCTGTCCAACGACGATTAGTGCAAATCTTGCCTCTCATAGGATTATGTAGAAGCACAGCGTTATCTATCCCAACTGTACTGTGCATACACACACAAGGAAGGGGTATAGAATGGAAGAACCTCTCTCTTGAGCTTGCTCTTTTGCTTCCCTGGCTGTCTTCCACAGACATTCCATAGCTCTGGCATTTTGGTCTTCCTTGAGTCTCCATTGCACTTTGGAATCACTCTCACAGCTTCAATCACTGCCCTTCCAAGAATTCCTGGGAGACATTGCTTGGCCTACCAACCTCCCACTAAAATCAAGGTGGAAGCCTACATCCACCATCTCCACGTGAAGCTGCACGTGCCAGGGGCAGCCACATGGGAATGACATGCACAACGCCCAGGTGTGCAGCCAGCTGGAGCAGCAAACAGCACCCCTTGGAAATACACAGCAGTGACATCCGGCTGTCCAAGTGGCTAAATTCAAGGAGAAACTTTTCTAGGTGACCCTCAATGAACAATACAAATGAGTTTGTATTTTTAAACCCTCAATCTGCAGTTGATGATATCCTGCTATTATAAAATGCTCTCAAGGAATCCTTTTCACTGCTCAGTTTATTTTAAATTACACTACTCTCTTCAGCAACCATACTTTGGCCTCAACTTTGTATGTGCTTCTTTGTAGGCACAAATATAGTTTTTTCAAATATTTTTTCTCTGATTTTTTTTTTTTTTTTGTCTTTTTGAGACAGGGTCTCACAATGCAGTTCAGGCTGGCCTTAAGCTCACTTTGTAGCTCAGGCTGGTCTCGAACTCACAACAATCCTCCTGCCTCAGCCTCCCGAGTTCTGGGATTACAGGCATGCGCCACCACGCCCGGCTACATTTTCTCTGATTTTTGCATGCAATTTTTTCTATATTTCTATGAATACCCATGCTGCTACCTATGTATTCAATTGCCTTGAAATTTTTCCACCAGATCAGTCATCTTTAAACCCAACCTTACATAAGAGGTGATAGAAATAGAGACACTATACTTTTTGTCAGAATGCAACATACTGCAACCCAATTCCCTCTAGAGTCCTCATTCCCATCTAAAATGTCAGTCTGAACTGTGACCACTTATATAAATATGAAAAGAAGCCAAAATATGTTTTCATTTCCACTCTTGACTGTAAATGTTCTTATTAGCATTCTAGTCTTTTATTCATCAAAAACTCTTACCAAGCTTTGCTCCCAATTCCATGGCTTCCCTAGGCTACACATCATCTCCAAACTTTCCAGCCTCTTCCCACAGGCTTTGTGCTTCAGAAGGTACAGAAGAACATCAACAGGCACTGTCACAACAACCATACTGCTGAATTACCACAGGGGAAGCAAAATGTGCAGCACGCAATTGAAAGGAAGGTATTGGTTTATTTTGGGTAACAGTTTCAGAGATTCCTGCCCAGGGTCAGCTGGCCTTATGCCACAAATATTGCAATGGAAAGATACAGAAGGGAAAGTTGCTAATTTCACTGTAACTGTGAAGCATAACAGAGGACGGGGAGGTGAATCAGAAATAAAGAATCAGGGACCAGAAATAAGCTATATAAGCAGGCCCTTTGGATTATCTGGGAACACAAATCTGTGCTTACTAAGCTCCTATATATTTTGCAAGCCAATCAAATGGAAAAGCATGACTAATTGATACGGTGTGCAAGTTGCTTGCCTAAGGTTCACAGATACAGGCAAAGTTTCATGATCTGAATATGCTGTCCCCTTCTACTCTTCAACAGTCACTTCTACATCATGGGTTCACATCACTCTTCCCTCTGAAGGAGTTGTATATATTAGCCAGTATCTACCAAGTGTGCAGATGTGTTTGGTGGAGCTTAGGCCATGGACAGCAAGGTAGAAAGAGCTATGCATACCGTGTGAATACTTAAAAAATGACTGGGCTTTGAAAGAGAAAATAAAATTTGAAGGTACAGTAGACTCTGGGAAAAGGGAATGAAACTATTCAAAAGGAAGGAATTGCTGAGATGATAAGGACAAGAGAGCGAGTGGGGGAAAGACATGCATCTATATATAAGCAGAATGGTTCTGAAAATGGTACTGTGGATTTTTTCTGGTCTATGGAAAGTAGAAGTTCATGCATAATTTGTTTTGTGCTCTTTTTTCAATTACATGTCCTTTTTTCTTATTAATTTCTTACATATTTCTTTGTTTTTTCTTTCTTGTAATTTTGCATGCCTATATCTTGTAATATGAACAAGTAATTAAAAGACAGCAGTGTACATTAGAACAAATACTGTGAAATTCATATTATTTTAAGTGAAATTCTACATTATTTGCAATTTTTCTTTTTTAATACAGCTTTGTATTCTCATTAAAAAACTAAGAAATAGATAACTGGGCAGGCCCTGAGGATTCTTCAGAGAAACCTTCATGTCTTCTTCTTCAGTCCCATAACTGTCTTCATCTTAATGGATTTATTTTCTGGAATTCAATATGTATGCACAAGTATAATGCTCATGAAAGTCATTTGTTGATCTAGAAATCAATTCTTTCTTTTGTAGAATCACATTTTGTATACATGACCTGAAATAGGATATAGAAAATGTATGGTACATCTACATTGCATAGCAAAATATCACAAAAATTGGAAATTATTAATTTCAGCCTTCATTTTGACCTGTTTCATTTTATTACTCTTTCAAAGAGTCCAATTTTCACTTGTTTGATTAATTATTTACATCATTACATAGCAAAATCTTGAGTTATGATATCTGCAGTTGATAAAGCAGAATCTCAACTTTCCTGTTTGATGAGTGGTACAATATTTAAAAAGTCAAATTCCTATATACCTGGTTCTCCTCCCATGTTACCTGTATCTGGGAATACCATAAAACATATCAGTCCTTTTTACTTTATTACACACAGGTTTTCAAGCATAAAAATAGAGATGAGCTCAAACACAGCTGTATTATAATCAGCTCCATAATTTCTCATTTTTAAAAGAAGTTTGTAGTACATAATGACTGCATGCATTATATAGATGCATCCATGTAAACAACACATTTTAATTTTTTTCATATCCCAGTCCTTACCTTCCCCTTTCCTCCACCTGTTGGTCCTCTTTTCATTTGCAAAATACCTATTTCCCTGTTTTGCATTATACATCTTTTATTTCATTCCCTACTTTAAATTTGGGGCATGTCATGTAAGAAAGACAAAAAATGAATATTTAAGGCTATATATCTGATATCTGTATCCAGTCTAGTGGGATTAGGGGAGTGGCAAACCGATCTAACCCAACAGTAACCCACCCTTTCTCTCAGCACCCATAATCCTAGTGCTATGAATCACTCATACACTCAGTTCAGCCACCTCCAAAAATGCCCCATCTAAAACTGTATGAGAAGGGCCAGCTAAATAGCTCAGTGGATTAAAACACCTGCAAGCCATTGCAGGGAATTGGTGTTCTATCCTTGGGCTTCCCATGCCTGCCCCATCCCCAGGGCGTGCTAAGCCAGCAACTGAGACATGTGGTGGTACGTGCCTATAATCTCAGCTCTTGGGAGGCTGTAAACAGGCTGTAAGTCTGATCTAAGTAGTGAGACCCTGAGCACCTTGTAGAACCTGCCCTAAAATACAAAATAATAATAATGATAATTATAACAATAATAAATAAAACTGCATGAGGCTTTATTGGGATATTTAGACACAAACCATAACACTCATCCATTGCATCCACAGACTCATGTATATTCCTTTAGAGAAACATATTAAGTCCATCTCTGTGAGTTACCAGAGTCCTAACACTGCTGAAATGTCTAAGTCCAAAGTCTCCCCTGAGATTTAAAGCAACTCCTAGCTATAAATTCCTGTACAAATGAAAAGAAAACTGAACACTTCCAATACACAATGTTGCAGATAAACTTTACCATTCCAAGTGGTACAAAAAGAGTGATAGAAAAGAACAGACCAAATTCCAAAATCCAGCAAGGAAAACGCTAAGTTATATCATCCAGGTGAAGCATCTAAGGCAATCTACAAGATGTGAACTCCAAACTGAAGGCAGCTGCCCTGCCTCTTAAATACTAGCACATCTCTCTTCCTTTTCTTGGGTCCTGGATATGAGATCTCTTAGTATCTGGGAGTCCTTCTTTATTATGTTCCTTGCACATGAATTAGAATCTGATTGTTTCTTGCACAGTCTGCTCAGAGAAGCAGATGCTCCCAGAAGTATCCACTTTGAAGCGTGAAACTTTAGAGAAGTGTTTCCTTAGCTTAGTATAGTCTATTCTCTTTCAGGCCCAGGTTCTTATCTTACTCTACCACCTGGTATAGATGTTCAAATGTTCTTCTTGCATAAATCCAAGCTATCTACACTCATTCAAAAGACAGTTCCTTTAACTTTTCAGGTAAACTGAATAGCTGATCTGCTGACTCTATAGGATGCTGTGTTTGCACTGTCACTTTTCTTTTCTTTTTTTGGTGGATCCAGGGACTGAACTCAGCTCCTTGCACTTGCCAAGCAAGAGCTTGTTCTACTGAGCCATCTGCCCAGCCCTCATGATCATTGTTTTTAACACACTTTCTGAAAGTTCCTCTTCATCAATATTCTCCATTTTCAGCTGTGTAAATTTAGAAGTACAGGTTTTTTTTTTTTTTTAATTTCTTCGTCCCTGGGGTTTAGTATAACTCCTAACACATAGTAGGCATGATTATTACATACTGATATAAAATAATTTTGTGATGTATTTATTAATGTAGAATGCTGTTTAATTTATCCATATAATTTCAGTAAAACATAGATGCAAAGACATCTATATAATAGAGGTTATTACATCATGGTTTGTTATATGCATATTTCTATGAAAAATAGGCAGCAGTGGCTATCTTTTATTGGGCAGCATTTATCATTTATATTTTATAATTTCACCATAAAAGTTTTTCTCTCAAATTATCAAATTGATGTAAAAGTGATAGAAAGGATAGCATGTGGATATTGTATTTAAGAAATTATATGATTTATAATTTTCCAGGCTATTATGTCATTCTGATAGGGACAAATAACGTTTCAATTTAGCATCAGTTCTATGCAGACACATAATACCCTTTTAGATTATTCATTAGGCTGATTTTCCAAAACCCTTATTAGTTATTATTTTAAAAGGTAAAAGAATAAAATCAATTCTAAAGGTTGCAGGGGCGAGGGAGATGGCTCAGTAGAATAAGTGCTTCCTGGCAAGCACAAGGGTCTTAATTCTATCCATGGTTCCACCAAACAAAGAAAAGAAATTTCTGAAGGTTGCAAACAATTTGTACACTCAGAAGTAGAAATTAACAGGTATACAGCTATTCCTTTCTGGCTGACAATCACATCATGGCTCTAGAGTTGTGTGTGACTTTCCACTTTCACTTTTCAAGATTAACATTTGAAGCTAAGATGAGCCATTTTGCATGCACTAAGAAATACATAAGTGTGAGTTTGTGCGTTTATGATGTGGGGTCCTATTGCACAAATATTTGTGGACCATACCAGATTTATATATAAAATTAATATTTGTAGCAACTTCAGAGTTTTAATTCGGTCCCAGTTGGACAGTCACTCTGTTGCTAATCACCACCAGTCCATCACCAATCTGAAAGAAGTTCAATTAAATTTTCTAAACACCATCAAATCAAGTACGAGAGTGAAAATGACCCAGAATGACCAAAAAAGATTCAGAAAAGTCTCCAGGATTCACCCAAGCAGCTTATTATTATAATCTTCATTTTTGTGAAGCGCTATTCCACAGAACATCCCACCAAGGGCACATAAGACTGTAGAGTTAAAATTTAGTATTTCAGATTTTGGACAGTTAATCCACCTACGTCATATTCCCAATATCACTAAACCATATGAAAATAATAATAATGCAATATCACAAAAGAAAGAGAAAAATTTTCATGTCTGTTTGGCAAGATGAAAGATGCAGAACTCATATGGTTGGCATAGATTTTCTGTTTGGATGATAAGCTATAGCCTGAAGGAGAAATCAAGATACCAGTGACTGAAAGTTGTAATTTTTTTCCTTCTTCTGTTTTTATCTTTCTCTATTTTATTTTTACGTTTGTTCATTTTATGTTTACTCCAACTTTTCATGCATTTAGTTTATACTTTTAGTATTTTTACCCTTTTTACTTCATGTTTCATCTCTGTCTATCTCTCTTATTTAATGTATCTCTCTGTCCCTCCCTGCTTTCCTTCCTTCCCTTTATCTTTTTGAACTGCTTTATGTCATTGAAATTATTTTCACTAAATTTTTGTATTAGAAACCTTATGGACAGCACACCAAGACATGGGAAAAGATATTTTTTCCTAGAACTGCCTTAATTTAACTTAGATATTCTGAAAGAAAAATATTCACTGACATAAACTAGGAGGTTTAAAACATTAAACACAAATTGATGTTACTGATTTCAAAACATGACCAGAAACATTAGTGGGTATGATAAATACAGTTGATTGAACTGGCCATTGGTCTTTCAGTTCCTCCTCCATATGTTTAAAATCATATAATCCTTTTTCTCTTCTAGATCTTCAAAATTAAAGTACTTATAATTGACTCCAAAATGAGAAACTCCTTACAAAACTAGGACTGGAAATTCCATTCAAACCTGCTATCTCCCTACTGGGTATTTTCCCAAAATAATTGAAAACATTATATTATAGTGATACATGTGAATCTATGTTTATAGCAGCACAATTTGTGATAGCCAAATCTTGGAAGCAACCAAAATGCCCATCACCTGAAGAATGGATAAAAAAGATGTGGTATCTTCATACAATGAAGTATTACTCAGCTATAAAGAATGATATACTTGAAGCCTTCATATATAAGTGGATGCCACTTAAAGATGAACTCATAAGTGAAAAAAGCCAGACCCTCATGTGTAAGTATCATATAGTCTCCCTAGTGTAATAATTTAAAATAAGAAATAAAAATTGAAAGGAATAACACAACTAAGTGGAAAACGAGAACTTAAGGATTAAACAGTGAAGAGAGGGCAAGGAGAAAAGCTAGCAAACATGGCAGGGACAAAACCATACATTTATATACACAAGATGGTTAAGGCAATGATCCTGAGACTCTCCATCAGGTTTTTGAAACTAGCAGTTAATTGGTAGGAATCTTATCTGGACTTACTATATACACTTATGCCTGGGAACAAGCAACTGTATGAAGATAGGAATGTGTAATAATAGGGCTATGCATAGAATACCTGTCATTCTGGTCTTGAGAACTCTTTAAAAGGTCAATGAGTAGTTATAATGTACATTCCTAGCTTAAAATTGATAACCTTTACTTGACATTACATAACAAATCTGTAACTCCCACACTGGAGAGCCCAAGCAGAAAAATCAGAAAGTTTTACTATGCAACTTAGTGCAGAGACTGTGAAATTAATTCTCAGCACACACATACACACACACACATACAAACTACATGCAAATTATCTTTATTGAGCAAATTAAGGACATCTACTTATTCCCATGTTTTGTATCAGAAACTGTATCTGAATTGTGAGGCGTAGTCCTATATCATTCTAAGATTACACTAAATACACTAACTTCCTATCTGGAGTTTTCTTGTGTCATTCAGTGGGACAATGGTGGAACTTTCAGGATGCAAGAATCTTTTATTTATCTTTTAATAACTGTGTTTCACCTTAAAGAAATCACTGCTTACCAGATATACCTTCACAAGCTGTTGTCAGTAATTTGCATATCTCCTCTAATTAAAGCATTTCATCAAAACATTTGGTGAATATTTATTTATTTATATTTTAGGGAAGGGTCTACATGGTGTTCAGGGTCTCACTGCTAGATTAGACCCGTAATGATCCGCCTGTTTACAGCCTTCCAAGAGCTGGGATTATAGGCGTGCGCCACCTTGCCCAGTCTCAATTGGCATCTCAGTGCACCCCGGGGTGGAGGTCAGCACCCTTCCTGTCCCTCTGTGAAGCTGTTCTCCAATCATCTACTGAGCGTCTTCAGGTGTACGGGATGCTGCTGCCAAGTGCCTTTCAGTGCAAGGGCGAGCTCCAGCCTGGTGAAGAGTTACGTTTTGTCCTCTTTCACCTTATTCACCAGGTCTGCCACGTGTGACACCTGGCTCTTCCCTAAAGTTAAAATAATCATGAAAGGTAAATGATTTGAGTCAGTTCAGGAGACAAACCCAGCAGAGGACGCTTATGCCAGAAGGCTTCCGGAAATGCTTTAGAACCTGCCAAACAATGGATAAGTGTGTGCAAATGACGTAGAATATGTTTTGATCGATGAGTGACAACACAGGTTTTCCTGTAATGACTTTAAAATTTAAACACTCTATATTTTCCAAGCATATTTCATATTTTTCAACTTTGAGATACAAAAAGTGAACTAAATTTTTTTCCAAAATGAAAATAAAGTGTAACTAAGCCTGCAGAAACCAAGGTTTTGTTTATATAATGAGCTTCTCCATGTTATGTGTGCTATCACTAGACTAGCTTTTGAGCAATAAGTGGCATATATAAACTCTTAATGCCTGGTTCTCTCCTGTTTTAGTTTAAAATCTTTGTGTCCTTTGGCAGGCTATTTCTGAAAAACTTATTTTTGGCATCCATTAGAAATATATATCATATATATTTTACATATGCATCTTATTATATGTATATATGTATATATATATATTGCATATCCACTTTACGTATACATTGTGTATTATATGTATACATAAGGTTTCATAAGAGCAAAATAATAATCTAGTTGGAAGAAAATAACTCTTAATAGTAACTTTTTGCCACTTGACTTAGTAAGGCTATGAAAATGAGAATTTGAGGCAAATTAATTTATGTCAGTGCAAAACATTGAAGCTTACCGATGTCTGTTCTGGGAAGGGAAAAGTCACTAGGCTCGCAATTTGGCCAGGAAGGAGAACACAGTGAAAAAAGCAGCACTAGCAATCGAGCTAAGAAGGATGAGAACCCTTGTGTCTAGACTTTGCGTTTGTCTTCTCAGTTCAGTAAAGCTGCTACCACACCCCAGTAAATGCCGGTGTTTCCCAGTGTATAGCCCATGTGTACGATGATGAACATCTGTTGGGATGAATGGACATCTATTGAGAGGTGCATGCTGAATTAACTGAGAGGAGATATCACAGCTGGAACAGTTAATTAGGGGAAGGTATACAGCTATTTGGAAACATGAAAGGACTGACTATGAAATGAAATGATGAGAATAGCTTCTTGGAAGTATGTATCTCCCTTCAGGTATTCATTTATCTTATGTATTGATTGAAAGAAAAGCTATAAACGTGGAAGTCCAGAATATTCAATAAGACGTAAGCACTTTCAAATTAGAAGTCTGAAATAGAATTAACTTTGGAGACATATCATCTACTGAAGGAAAATACACTTAAAAGATATCATGATTATATAAGCTAATATTATGTACATTAACTTTTACCCAATGAATGGTGTCTCATATGAGCAAATATTATTAAAACAAGTTCATTTAGAGAAAAATTTGAGTTAAATACTTTTCCTTACAAATAAAGATGTTTCTGTTGGACAGCATTTTTGCTTTGGATAGGCTGTAGAGAGCACTTACACATTCGTAGCAAACATCCCCACACATAGAGTTTAAGTTTAGCATGATTAGGGCACAGGAGATTGCTCACTAGAGTAAGTGTTTCCCTGGCAACGCAAGGGCCTGAATTTAATCCCCGGTTCCGTCAAAAAACAGTTTAGCATTTTTGTTCTTATAGGGACAGCAAAAAAGCTCAGCGGACTAAGCACCTGCTTAAGGAAGGCAAGGAATTGGGTTCTTTCCCTGGCACTACATGCCATGGGGGCCCATCCCCCGGGCCTCTGAGCTGGCCACGGACACCAGACGTGCTGGCGCATGACTGTAATAACAGCGCCAGGGAGGCCAAAAATAGGGGAGAAGCATTACCACATACATTGAGAAAGAGACACACACACAGAGAGAGAGAGACAGACAGACAGACAGAGAGACAGACAGACAGACAGAGACAGAGAGAGAGAGAGACAGAGAGATAGAATAATTTGTTGACAAAATCTGTTGAAAATAATCTTATAAGTCAAATAATAGTTCTTTAGATAAAATGGAGCGGATTACTGACTTTTTAGAAACTAGGTAACTCAAAATAATTACATTGATTTTTCTGACTTATGAACAGCTAACCTATAATAAGGACACCACGTGAAACTTGCTTCTGTGTATCTTGCTGCATTTAAATAAGTGGCACATACTCTGATAAACTGATTCCTTTTATCTTGTGCTAAGATGAGATACAGGTTGCGCCTTGCTCGATAAATTTGTGTGCCGATAGTATACCGTGATGATCATTTTTGGTTGGCTTCACAGAGCCCTAAGAGATTAGGAAGTCGCACGTCCGGTGCATCATGGGATCTTGACCTTGGAGACTGTCTCGGGTTCCTGGAATTTTCTCCCCACTTAATTTGCTATCCGTTGTGTTTCCTGACTCCCATGAGATATGCAGGATTCCTTTGTAATTCTTTTCTGGATTGAAGTTTCTGCTTCAAGCCAGACTAAAACAATAGATTGAAATTGTGAAACAGTGAGAAAAAATAAACCTTTTCTTTTTTAATTTGTTTAAAGGTTTGTGGTGGTTCCATTTCTTGTTGTTATTAGTGTTTATCTAGCAGGGGGCAGTAGGTCAATGCAGTCTTTCTATCCATGACCTTTGAAAAATCCTCCATCCTATGCCGTGGTAACGAGAATGGGGAAAGCATGACAACCAGGTACACAACTTCTATTTTGTTGCATATGGGTGATTACTGGAAGAAAGCCATTGGGAAGGCACAGCGAAGTGACATTGGTTCAGTAGTTCAAAACATCATTGACTCAGACATATTTTAATAGATGACAATACAGTTCTTCTGCCATGTATTTGGGTGTCGATTTAAAAGTGTTAAAAATGACTTTTTATGATAAATTCTGAACATTAGTAAGAGGTTGACATTGATTTTGATTCTCATTCTGAACTCATCTCTACAATCTCAGCTAGCTCATGGTGAAAATTCAGGACCACATTTTTCTTTTGTTTTAACTATTTTATTTTCTACAAATTTTTTAAGTCATGGAAATTCAGGAAGCAGCATAAAACAACTTTTGGGTGAAGTCTAAAGTGATTTTGTAAGATTTCAAAAATTACTGGCCTATAAATTTAAATCATTTTTATACAAACAACAGTGCATGGTTGATTTACTTTTTAATAGATTTGTAAATTAGCCCTTGCAAGAGATACAGAGAAGAATATGTTAAGCTCTGGATCTGAGCTAAGAGTTAAGAAGTCTCAACAATTTCTATAAGCATTATTAGAGTTTGAGGGTTACTATAATTATTTTAAGATTATTGTCTATACTCTGCATAATTATTTGTCTAAAACTTCTGCATTAAAATTTTGGTTTAGTAGATAAGCTTCAAAAGTGAAGAAGGAAAACATAATCTTAGCCTTGATGTTTCACGTTTTATTTCATGGCTTCACAGTTACTTTAGGAAACTTAAGCAACTTATGACCATTCTGGCATTTACACTGATTCATGTATATGTTCAGATGTATTTACTTATTAGAAGTTTTACCAAATGCAACTCATGTACATGTGCACTAGGGTTGTAAATAAGGGGATGAGAGAGAGAGAGAGAGAGAGAGAGAAAGAGACAGACAGAGACAGAGAGAGAGGGAGAGAGAGAGAGAGAGAAAACATCCTGCCTGCCCATCATTTGAATTTTAATGAAGAGATGTGTAGATATGTCATCAATTACAGTTTGAAAGAATCAGAGTTGATATAAAGGATCTGAAAGCATCCTAAAACATCTGGGAAGATAGGGCTACAGATAACACTCCTCTATGATGTGAAATTTCACTCAATCCTTAAGTACAATTATCTTAAAATGTTTATGTTCTCATTATTTTTACCCTTTGGGAATTTCTATCTTTGATACAGTACCTTATTTTGTCTCAAGGTTTTCTTTGTAATTTAGCTTAAATAGTTTGCAAATTTTTGCCAAGGGCAAATTTTCTTTCTTTGCTCACTATCAGGTAGTTCTTTTAAATTTCTTCCTTTCACCATTATTTTTTATTTTTGTGAATGTATTCTTTTTGTTTCTTTTATTTCTTATTATAATATATCATTGAAACATTTCTTTCCAATCTACTTTGTTCCCCACAGCTACTGGAAGTTTCTCCGGTTCAAGAGAGAGAGAAATAGATTAAAATTCCCAGGCTCTTCTCTGCTGCTGTCACAGAAACAGATTGTTTAGCTTATATGTGCTGTCTAGCCTTTTTTAATTTATTCTCCCCTAATTTTCTTTTTGAGTAAATCCAACTGGACAGGAAGAAGATGTTTCTGTTGCCTGAGAGATTACTTTAGATAAAGTTACTGTGAACTAGGAGAATGGATTTAGCACCTCTGGGTATATTCTTCTTCTGCTTTCATTTTCTGAGATTTTTCCAACTTTAGGTCATCCTGTCATGCGGTTTCTTTACCAAGGCTTCTCTCCACTTCCTCTAATTTGCCTCTTGGATAAGCTAAGTGGCTTTCGAAGCACACATGCTCAACAGTTGACTCTTTAAAAGTTTTATTTCCATTCAGTTCTTATGATTACAGATATTTTAATTTTATATTGTGTTACTTTTCCTGAAAAGAAATCTATTTATATAAGAGGATCACAATAATGCCTTATGATTGAACTGTTCCTAAATTTGGAAATCTGTTGGAGATAAAGATTTATAATCAAAACAAGACAATGATGACAGTGTGAATCTGGGCATTTGCTAAACCTAAATAGTCCCATTCATGTCCTGCTAAAAATAATACCTAATGGTTTAACTGCATGAGAATACTTAAGAAGATCAAGTGTTAGTGCTGAGTGCATTTTAAGCCTTCAAAATTTCAAACCATCTAATGTATTGTAAATTATACTTGCAGCTATTTATATTCTCCCAGTAAACTATAGCAAAATCTAGGTTGCTAACTCTTTCCATTGTAGGTTAAATTTGGTTACACAGAGATTAGATGCCTTCATCCTATTTAGTAGACTAAGATCAACATTTTAATAAAGATTAAACATGAAGCTTCTTAAACAAATGTTTTAGCAGAAAAGATCATGTTGAATGTTTAAAATACAGTAAAACCAGGTCTTATCAATGTTTAATGTACAAAATTATTTGGAGCAAGTAGATATTAAAAATCCCTAAATGATGCCTAATTATAAACTGGCAAACATCTTTAAATGAACAATTTAGCTCAAAGAAAGTTGAAAAACATGTAAACTTGTTTAATGCATCAATCTTATATATTTGTTGTAACAAACTGGGATGGTTAAAATAAACAGCCATCTCATACAGTTTGAGATTACAGTCTTAAATCAAGATGCTGACAATATTATGCCTTAGTAGCGTTCTCAAAAATAATATGTTCTATGAGTTTTCCTTAGCTTCTGATGTCACCAAAGTTCTTTAACTTCTCATGGTTCATAACTAGACAGTTCCAATATCTTCTTACATAATGTAGTTTTCCCCTTATGATGTTGACTCTTCTTATGATATACTTATTATATTGGATTAGGAGTACATTTTATGGCATTCTCTCACTAACAGTTTAGATTATTTCCAAATGTCTCCTTATATGACCTAATCTAGATCAGTGCTATATAGTAAAGATGCATTTAATTTTTATAATGTGGATATCAAATGTTTATTATTATTACAGTGAAACTTGCATTGGAATATGCAATGAGAGAATATGATTCTCTTTTTCTATGCCATGTATTAGACTTTAATTTTATAAATATTTCTCTTCAAATTTGGTGTGTGCCTTATCTTTTTGTTTTGCATGGTTGATTGGCCAGTATATGGTATTTCAATACATATCTTGTTGACAAATTTTGAGAATGTCACTTTTACAGAGCGATGTTCTGAAAGAGATTTGGCTATGTAGTTCAGAAGGGATACAGAAAGTACAGCTGAAAGCTTAGCATGGTTCAGAAATTTTTCATAGTACAACTGAAAGAAAGGGTCTAAACTACTTAGAGAACAGTAGGGATAAATCTAAAAATTCATTTGACAGTAATTTTTATTGGACCTGGAAAAGTTCTGGGTGGGTGTGGGAGCACAGTAGGGATATATATTTCCTGGGAAACATTACATGGACAAATATATAAAATTTTTGAAATTCCCATATGGAACAACAGAAAAACATGTGGAACAGTGGAGAAGGACACATTTAATTAGCATTATAGGAGCTATTTTGTACCTGATGCTTGTATACATAAGAAAAATCATAAGCAGAAAGATAAAAATCTTAAAATGTAAAGTTACAGCTGGATTTAATGTTTTATTCAAAAATAATTCCTGAATGTGGTAGCCTAATGCCAATAAATAGGGTCTAGATATAATTAACCATTACAGGACTCGTTTTACTTTGAGACTGTACATTTAAATGATGCTGTCATTTTTTCACATGGGTCACATTAATTAAATTAGCTGACAACTAGTATAATAAAATGACATATTCAATTATGTTTACATATTTAAAATAAAAATGGAGGAGAGGTTTATGCCTGGCAAGTTTTTATAAAATAATGAAAGAACCAATTAATAAATGACTTTCATTCTGAATTCATTGAGTGATAAAAGTTTCTCCACAAAAGATTGTTGAATTAACAGATTTTTATCTTTCTATTTAATGAGCTAACTTCAAATCATGAAACTGTAGAGGAAATAGGATTTCTGTGTAAGCAGAGTGGCCAAATATTGTGATTTGTTTACTTCTATGCCTATTTGTTCAGCATTATTTCAGAGGTAGGATAGTTTTATTGAAATTTAAATGTAGAGGAAATTATGTATTATGGCTTTTGAAATCTACTTAGAACATGCAGGACCCTGTCATGGCTATAGATTTATGCAACCTGATTGTGTATGGGAAAATATGCACTACCGTGAAGATTTTGAATCTCAGCACTAAGTAGCAAGAGAACAAAGGTACAGCTGGAGTAGGAGGAATATGAAAGTAACAGGAGACAACTTGTTGATTCTCACCACAAAGAACTGGTAGCAATTGTTTAGTATAGAAACAAACCTCTAATGACGTAGAAAAATTTTTTTGGTTCTACAAACTTCATAGGTCTGTGGAACATGGTTAATAAATTAGGGAGGACTTGCTATTTGATACTAAAGCTGTACTTGTTAGTTATGAGAATATTAAAAAAGATTTGGGAAAAACACATTTTAGGAATAGTTTTTCCTTACTTGATATATGGAAGAAAGAAAACTAGAAAATTACCACTTCAGTTATATTATGATGAAAGAAAACTTCCTTCTAGAACTTTCATTCAAAACTGTTATTTCTACAATGATGTGAGGTGTAAAGCAATGGTATTTGAAAGCAGAAAAGAAAAAGTTGTTATATCACAATATAAAGAAACATCATTTACATTATAAACTATTATAAATAATAACAGTTAAATAAAAAATTACAACTAGCTGTTTTTGTGTCTAGCTGTCCCCAAAAAGCCTCATGCAGTCATGGAGCAACAACTTCTTGAGCTTGAAATTAATTTATGACCCAGCAGGATTATGGGTTTTAGTACTGCTGGGATTATACATGTGAGTGCTCCACACAGCCTGAGGTGATAGCCTGATGTAATATAAATGAGACAGAGAGACAAACTTCCTCTCTCTGTTGTCATTTGTTGCTGCTCCCCTTCCATTTTGCTCATGCTCTCTGTAGCTGCCATGAACTGCTGCTCTCTGCCATGTGTCTCTCTGCCTTGGAGCCAGCTGAGTATGACCTGAAACCTCCAGTGTGACTGTGAGGTAAGTAACCTTTTCCTTCCCTCCTTTTGGGTGTCCAGTATTTGTCCCAGCAATGAAAGAAGAGAAACTGAGACAGAATTTGGTACCAGAGAAATTTGGTTCCCAGCTTATGGGAAGAGATAGGAAAGGTTTGAAGAGGTTGTCTACTTGTGAGGAGCTAGAACAGCTTCAGCTCTTTTGTTTGAGAGATTCTGGTCAGAGCTCAGAAGACCAGAAGGCTGATAAAAAGCCTGCCTATAAAGAGCAATCAGGGAGGTTTTTGCTGGGAAGGACTGCATTGGTTGTTCGATTCCAGATGACCTGTGCCATGGCTTGGCCAAAGGACTATCTGAATTTTGCTCTTCTCCAGAGACTTTGAGTGGGATTGAGTTTAAGCGTGGTGGACTGATTAATCTTTCAAAAGTTATTTTAAAGCAGACAAATACTGGCATGGTGGTCTGGCTGTTATTGGGGCCTTTTAGGCAGATTTATGTTGAAAATCAAGAGCAAAGAGCCAAGCAAAATGATTTAAAATGTGATGAGCTTGGCCAGAAAGGAAGCACCAGGAAAGCCGTGCACTGCAAAGATGGAGCTGAGAGGATCTTCGTGGCCAAGAAGGAACCAGAGAATGGAAAGGATGGGCTGAGGGCATCACAGGAGGCAGCAGGTCTCCATCCTTTGCAGTCTCAGAACAGCAAAGTCAGGGATTTTGCCTTGAAGAAAAAGCTACTGAGCCCTGTGTTCCAGAATGGTGGCATTAGCCATACGAGATTCTAAAATGGTGCCAGCATGCACAATTTGTTGCTCAGAATTAAGGTCACAGTGCTCAGCGATCATGTCACTCGACCCCTGCAGCCAAGAATGAAGGAAGCCTGGCTACTGATCCAGCTGGCAGCAGACCTTGGCATCATCCATGTGGCACTGGTTTTAGGTGCATGCAGACTGCAGGAGTTCTGAGGCTAAGAAGGCTTCCACCTCGATTTCAGAAGGCCCAGGAGGCCAGCTAGTGTGCCCCTGGGAGGGCAGGGTGTGAAGTGTGAATAGGAAGCCTATTCAAAAATAAATAAATAAATAAATAAATAAATAAATAAATAAATAAAGCCTATTCAGTGGAAACCCCAGAAGTCTGGAAAAGCCAGGAACGTGGATCATCTAAGAGAAACTGCAAAGAGGAAGCAAAGCCAGCCTAAGAGAGAATCCACTGGAGCTACCACCAAGAGTGCCATGGGGGCAGAGTCACATGGAGCTCACAACACAGAGCAGATTGTTTCAGATATTCCACTTGGAATTATAGGATTGAACGTTTGAACTGCTGGATTTTGGATTTGTGTTGGTCCCAAAGCTTGGTGTCCTGCTGTGAACCTTTTGGAATGGTTATGTTTATCTCATGCCTTTGAACATTGCAAGTGTTTAACTTTTCTTTTGTACGGGGTCTCACAGCTAAGAATTTGCCTCGGATCTTGGAGGAAACTTGTGACTTGGACTTTTCAGCAATGCTGAAACTGTAAGACTTGGGCAACTCTTAGAGATGGACTACAATGTCTTTTACACAAAGGGATATGCATGAGACTTTGAGGAACCAAGGCAGAATGTTATGTTTTGTGTTTAGTTGCCCCCCCAAAGCCTCATGCAGTCATAGATGATGACATCTAGAGTTTGAGATTAACTCAAGAACCACTAGGATTACAGGTTTTGGTATTCCTGGGATTACATGTGTGTGCGCTCCACCCAGCATGAGGTGATAGCTTGAATGTAACATAAAAGAGACAGAGAGACAGACTTCTTCTCTCTGTTGTCATTTGTTGCTGCTACTCTTCCATTTTGCTCACGCTCTCTGCAACCATATTGAACTGCAGCCCTCCACCATGTGCAGCTCTGCCTTGGAGCCAGCTGAGTATGGACTGAAACCTCCGGGGTGACTGTGAGCTAAATAAACCTTTCCTTCCTTCATTTCTGGTGTCAGGTATTTGTCCCAGCAATGAGAGAACAATAACTGAGACAATCGCATAGAGATTTCTGCATCTGTATATTCAAATTTCTGGTTTAATTTGAAACATTTTGTTGTGTTATAATTATTTTGGCATATTAGTTACTATATGGGGAAAGAGTTTAATGTCTTCTTAATTATTTAAAATAACAGCTTTGTTGAACTAAAATCTGAATTCTGCACAATTTACAAACTTAAAAGTGTAGGGTTTAGTGTAATTTTAGCACACTGACAAAGTTGCATGACCATCACCACAGTCAACATTTTTTTTTTTTTTTGACCAGGGATGGAACTCAGGACCTTGTGCTTGAAAGGCAGGCGCTTAAGCCACTGAGCTGTCTCCCCAGGCCACAATCAAATTTTGGCCATATTTTTTACCCCCAAACCAAATATTTAGCCCACAAGGGCTTAACTTCTAATCCCTCTCCTAGAAATGTCTGCATCCACTGAGCTACTCTCTGTGTTCATCAGTTTTCCTATTCTAGGAAATTTTTTAAAACTCAAAGAAAATCATGCTCATTTTAAGGATTTGTAACTATTGCTTTTCAGTTTAAAAGACAGCACTAAGGGCCTGTAAATAGCTCAGCAAATTAAAGCACCTGCAAGCATGTGCAGGGGGCAAGGGTTCGATCCCCCAGGCCTACTGTGCCGGCCCTGCCCCAAGGGCGCACTGATACCACACATGGCAGCCATGCCTGTAATTCCAGCTCTTGGAAGCTATAAACAGGTGGATCACCATGAATCCAATCTAGTGAGACCTTGAACACTGTAGACCCTTCCCTAAAATACAAATACAAAATAAATCAATAAATAAATAACTAAGAGTAGTAGCCCCTGAATACTCACCATGAATATGAGAACATCTGAGATTACATTAGCAAGAGATCCGGAAATTCAAAATGATTAAGTAGTAGTATAATTATAAACTGAGGGTTGTCCTCATATCAACATATGTTTGGATATGTTTGTGTTATGGAAACAGTTTTTTTTTTTTTTTCACCTTTTCTTTGTTCAGGTTTTCACTATGCAGTTCAAATTCTTAGCGATCCTGCTATTTTCAGCCTCTCCAGTGCTGGGAGTACAGTAACGGACCACCACCCCGAGTCTCGGTTGCCTGCTTAGCACACCTGCGGAAGGGGTCCGGCATGGGACTGAACCCCAGTCCATGCACTTGCCTAAGCAGACCCTTAGACTACTGAGCTATCTTGCCAGCCCTGCAGACTGTTTTATTGATTCATGGAGTGGACTATCAGGATTGTTACCGTTAAATTTAAACAGTACATAAAGAAAGGACAGAGAAGTAAAAGAGTAGTGTCTTTCCTGCTGGAGCAGAGAACACAGAAAAGGAGATGTGGAGCTTCTGAGGGCCTGGCTGTGAGAAAAAGCTATAAAGGGCCAGGTTGGAGGTGGAGCTTGGGGGCCGCAGTCTGCACGATGTGGCAGACAGTGATTGGGCAGGAGGTGGGTACAAGGAAACAGGATACTTTGAGAAACAAGAAGTTGTAATCTGGCCACTAGGGAGAAAGGCGGAGTTCAACACATGGTCTTCCGTGGCCAGTGCCATATTAGTTTGCTTCCACAATGAATTAGCAAAATTTTGATTAAGGTAGAGAAAGCCCATCAATTACCACTGCTTTTTTGTTTATTACCTCAGCAGTGAGAGAGACTTTAGACTATTGAGAAAGGAACAGAAACTAAGTACTAATTTTCAACCTAGGCAATGTCAGCTCAATCAGCAAAGGGAAGATCATCTGCTTCTTCACTTTGAATAAAAAGCTCTTTGGAAAACCTAAAACAAGAGTCAAGAAGTTAAATCTGGATTTTGGCTTGTTTTTCTTTTTCCCCTATAAATACTACTTTGAGTTAGATGTTTGGTATTTGACCTGAAAAGCATAATACTTCTTATTAAAATATAAAAAATGCATCAGATAAATTCAAGTAATTTCTATTCAAGTGGTAATAAAGCACCACTTAAACTATGTACTTTTAATAATTCAATAAGTAGACATGTATGTAGAATTTTTTGTGCTGCTATAATTTTACTAGCTTAACGTATGACTATTTCAAAATTTTAAACAAGTAAATGTCTCAATTCAATTGGATCTAAGTCACTTTGGTTGTAACTATAGCTTCATAGATGGATTTTGTGTTCAGTAAAATACATAATAGGGAAATCTCCAAAACAGTGACTTCTATGTTTTTGGGATATGGACAAGGAGTTAAGAAAGCCCTGAATTTTTAAAGTAAAAATGTACTTACAATTTGTGAAGATAATAACAAATTTAGCAAAAAAATATTTGGCTTTTGCTTTTCCTTACTTGCTTCAAGGAAAATTGTCCCCTCATTGTACTTTAATAAAATAATGAAACATTTTTCTCCCTGTATAATTTTCTCAGATATTTCTATGTGTAAATTTGTAAACAATGTGTTTAACACTTGATTTTTCACTATAACATAAATATATTAATAACAGGATAACTTAGAAATTAACACATTTATCTTTCTTCTGAGATGTCCCACCAAACTTGTTAAAGTACTATTTTAATGTGACATTTTCTACATATAAATTTTGACTTCTAAATAGATTACATTCTTACTAAGAGTTCATTTAACTTGGCATAAGTATCTATCTGTCTGCTATCTATATATCTACATTCTTTTTATTTGCCTTAGCATTTTCAACCTTATTTTTTGTAGAGAAGGGTCTACAGGGTGTTTAGGTTCTCACTACTAGATCAGACTCATGGTGATCTGCTTGTTTACAGCCTCCTAAGTGCTGGGATTACAGGCACGCACTAGCATGCCCAGTGTCAATCACCATTTCAGTGCGCCCCAGGGGTAGGGCCAGCACAGCAGGCCTGGGGATTGAACCCGTGGCTCCTGTACCTGCTTAAAGGTGCATTAGTCTGCTGAGCTATTTGGTGGGCCCTTGAACAACGTTGTAGAACACATTCATCACTGAATATTAGTTCACAGAAAGCTATAGCCAGCCTTGCAATTATTTACTACAAAACTGTTCCAAGAAGAGATTAAAAAATAACTACTTAAAGAGCCAATAATTGTATCAGTTAAAAACATCATTAAAAATGGGCCATGGATATGGCTTAGTGAAATAAGTGCTTCCCTGGCAAGCGCAAGGGCCTGAGTTCAATTCCTGGTTCTTCAGAAAAAAAAAAAATCATTGAAATAAGGTAACACAAAGTGTACCAGGACAATATCAGAACATTTTTTGGTTGTATTATTGTTATTCAATAAAATATGATTTTTACAAAAAGCTAATTCTGCTAAAACATAATAACAGTAAGAAGGGCATGGTGGCATTTACTTGCTTGTATTCTTGCATCTGCAGGAAACTGAAGCAAGTGAAACTCTTCATCCCTAGAGTTCAAGATAAATTTGGGGAGCATAGTAAAAAACCTTCCTACAACCAAGCTAACCAAACAAACAAACAAAACTGCCAACAACACTGCTAAAAATTATTTCACTATCATGGAAAAAAAGTCCTTGAATAAAATATTAAATGAGGTCTTGGACTTTTGAAAACTAGTGAAGAGTAAGTTTTACGACAAAGACAAAACACATCATGGAAAACACATCATGGAAAGAGGTATTCTGAATCATAAATTTTTGTACTAGTATCATTCAAACTGCTAATACACTTACCAATTAAAATTAATAGGTTGAAACATTTCTTAACAATAAATAATAATCATCCTCTAGAAAAATAGTGGATATTAGCAGAAGAGATGATCAAGTGTATATGTTGAACACATCAAGTTATTCTTCAATTTGCAAATCATTTTTGTGTATGAAGAAGCTTGCTGGGGTCCTGTTTTCTGCCCATGTTCTCTGCCCTCCCTCCAGCCCTAGCCTGGGGGCAGCTGCCTTTCACATTGGATAAACTTCCAAGTTATGTCTCTCCAATACTTGAGAGAGGCACACTGACTTTTAGAAATAACAAGAGTCTTAAAAAAATAGCTTTTTCTCAAAGAGGCACAAAAAATTATGATTATCTTTGTAAATACTCTCAATAAAAGAAGTGCCAGTGGACGTAAAGATGAGTATATTCTAATTTGAAACTTAATCCAATCAGGGAAATAAAAAGCCTTCTTTATCTCACCTAAAAATGAAACTTACTTAAATTCATATATATGTTTCAATAATTTTGAGGGAATTAATTGAAATCTTAAATTCATTCACCATAGGGGTTACAATTCAGTATTCAATAAATGTTATTATTTTAGTTTTTAAAAAAGTAAATATCGTGTTACTCTTCACTCCACTTGGGAAGTCTACTTCATAAGCCACAGTTATTTATGGAAAAGGTTTAAGGAACAGAAAACTCACTCCAACTATGAAACATCATGGGCATCTGGAGGAAAACTCATCCCAAGGCACCCCGGGAGTGGTGGGCAAGGGAAGAGCTGAGGAATGAGATCTGACGAAGGGTCACTCCTAGTGACATGACCTTTTCAACCAGTTCTCACCCCAGCACCCTTTTTAGCAATGAACTCATCAGTTAATCCACTTATGAGCATAGCTACCCCACAATCAGGGCAAGTTGCAGAGGTCTAAGTTTTAAAGACATGAAATTTTAGGGAGCTATTTTATTTACTTATTTATTTATTCATTTATGTATTTTGTGCAGGGTCTCACTATGCAGCTTCGACTCATAGTGATCCTCCTGTTTTAAACCTCCTCTGCACAGAGGTTGTAAGCATTAGGTCATCAGTTAAGCCTGCCTTGGTGGCAGGCCCAAAATGCATGAGGAACCAGAGACGAACCTGGTCTCTGTGCTTGCCAAAGCATGTGCTTAGTATACTGAGCTATCTTGCTGGTCCTAAGGAGATATTCTAGATCTAAAATGAACAACCGGTACTTACATAGGCCCCAGTATTTAAGAATTTATCTCTCTTTGGCTCAGGAAAAACAAACACTATCATTTTCAGACTAAATACTGATTTTTGGAACATTGTGAACTCCACATTTTCTTTGTAAAAATAAAGAGATTTGGCGCCTGAAAAAGCTTCAGTATTGTATTCAGGATGTATAAAACTAATGATTTATAATGCAGGTTATGAAAAGTGTGTTGAATTTGTAAACCTATAACAATAGAATAATATTCAACTAGTTCTGATTCAGATTACTACTGAAAGCCCCAATCTGAAGCCACATCAAATGGTCAGTGGTCTGCAGTCCTCACAGACTTCTGTCCCACCTATCATTCCCTATCCAATTGGCAGCTATCCTTACATCTCCACCTGAAATGCCACACCTTCACAAGGCTGTATGTGAATGGAAAGGTATTATTGACATTCTAAACAAACACAATGTTACACTTGAACTTACTATATTTGCAGAAATCTTTGGAAACTTATACTACTATTTCAACATGGTTGAAGTATCTCTGAAGCCACACTGACTTTTAGCACAGTAAGCTCCTCTCGAGTCACTTAACATATTTAAAACTTTCATATGTTCTTTGGAATACAGGAAGAACAGCAACATAGTTATGCACTTTTTGATTTTTTTATTTATCTTGTGTGTGTGGCCAGCTCAGCCCACCTTGGGGGCAGGGCTGGCATTGCATTGAGTACCAGGGATTGATCCTCAGTCCCCATGCTTGCCTGAGCAAGAGTTTTAGGCTGCTGAGCTATCTTGCAGGCTTTGTAGTTACTCATTTTTGAGAAATAAACAATAGTGTACATGTGGAGTATTTAATAAAGTTTTAGAAAAAATATAAATTTGTTTTCCTTGTTACTAATTTATTTATTTATTTATTTTTGGTGGTAGCAGGGATTGAACTCAGGACCTTGTGCTTCCCAGGCGAGTGTTTATTCTACTGAGCTATCTCCCTAGCCTAAATGTTTTTTGTTTTCTTTTTTTTTTTCTTTTTCTTTCTTTTTTTTTTTTTTTCCAGAACCAGGGAATGAACTCAGCCCCTTGTGATTTCCAGGGAAGCATTTATTCCACTGAGCCATTTCCCCAGTCCTCTGTTACTAATTTATGCTCACAATTAATTTATGTTGAATTGAAATTCTCATGAGGAAGCTTCCTTGTATGCTTCATCATAACATACTAAAAGAGAGCTTTTATACAGAATATACAAATATACTTAAAATTTAAATTAACAAAGGTAATAGAGTCCATTTAAATTAGACTATTACATTGGTCTCTGAACATATCACTATCACTTTAGCAAGGATTCAAATATTTGGAGAAAAACTTTTTCCCTTTCTGCATAAGCCTCATGCAGTTTCCTTCAGCTTAACAGCTTCGCCACATTATATTTCATTACACACTATAGTGTGTCAAAGACTTCCTGATGAAAATTTAACGTGTCATTTATGTACCTATTTGAAGTTCTTAAAGTAGTTTCTTAGACTGAAATAACATAGTAAATAAATGTGCTATAGCAATGTAGTTTTAAGGAGAGTGAGAGAGAGAGAAAGAGAAAGAGAAAGAGAGAGAGAGAGAGAGAGACAGAGACAGAGACAGAGACAGAGACAGAGAACAGAATGGCTGTTCAGACCCATTATTGAAGCTTGCTAAGGATATGCTTAATACAAAGAAGGCATGGCTCTGTGTGGTTCTACCTTTATAGTAAGGGCTGAAGGTCAGGAGACTGAAAGCTCTTATTTAATATTTTTAATATATGCCCCTGAATATATATATATATATATATATATATATATATATATATATATTTGCTCTCACAAAATCAAAAACATAAGAGAAATGGACAGATTCCTAGAGAGCTACTTATTACCAAAACTGAGCCAAGAGGATATAAAAAATCTTAATTAACCCAATATCATCCATTGAAATTTAAAATGTAATAAAATTTTACTAACAAAGAAAAGCCTAGCTGAATCCTACAAGAAATTTAGAGAATATTTAATCCCAATATTTCTCAAAGTCTTCAATGAAATTGAAAAGGACACAATACTACAAAAATTATTACCAGAGGCAAGTATTATACTGATACCAAAACTGAAGAAAGACTTAACTTAAGAAATAAAATTATAGGCCAATCTCCTTCCTGAACATAAATGCAAAAATCTTCTGTAAAATACTAGCATAGAATGCATAGAAAATCAGCAGGAAGATTTTATATCATGACCAGATAGGATTCATCCTACAGATATATGGATGATTCAGTGTACACAAATCTATAAATGAAATATATCTATAGAGTCAAAACAGATAAATATGGAAAAGGATTATGACAAAGTCCAACAATCACTCATGATCAAAGCCCTACAGACAATTAGGAATTGATGTCCTATATTTCAATCTGATAAGAGCCAATATGCAGAAAAACAAAAGGCTTTATTTTTAACTCTAGAATCAAGTATAAGGCAATGATGACCACTTGCTCTCCACATGCGAAAAACTAAAATTAGATCCAGGCCTATCACTATGCATTAAACTGAAGTCAAAGTGGATTGAAGATAGAAACATTAAAACTGAAACATTAAAGCTACTTGAGAGAAAAGAGATGTATATCTTTAAGACATAGGGTAGGCAGGGAGTTCATGAGTATAAACCTAATTACACAGGAAAGAATTCAAAGAATCAACAACTGAGATCTCATCTTATTGAGATGTTTCTGCATGTCAAAAGAAATCACCAATAGAGTGAAAAGACAACTCACAAATTGGTAAAAATTCTTAACCAACAATCACTGACAAAGGACTTGTATCTAGAATATATGAAGAAGTAATAAAAATCAAGCCACCAAAATTCAAAGACCCAATCCTAAAATGGGCATCTGAGATGAGAATACACTTCTCAGAAGAAGAAATACAAATGGCAAATAAATACATAAAAAAATATTCCACAGCACTAGCCATTCAAAAAATATTAATTAAAGCACATCTCACCCCAGAGAGAATGGGTGTCGTTAAGAAAATGTCTCAGTTACTCTGCTTTTGTTGCTGGGGCAAAATACACAACACCCCAAATTAAGGGAGGAAAGGTTTGTTTAGCTCACAGTTAGTGGAGGTTTCAGTCCATACTCAGCTGGCTGAGTGGCACAGGGTACAGAGCAACTGTTTGCGGTGTAAGGCATTGAGCAAAAAGTAAAAAGAAGGGCAGCAGTTGAGGAAGCTGGCAAGCCTCTCTCCCCTTCTCACATTGCAATGCAAATTACCTGCCCCAGACCACATGTAGCACCCACAACCACTAATCACAAACTCCAAAAGCTGCCCTATGACTGCCTGAGGCTTGGGGGAACAAGACACAAACTGCAACAGAAATCAAATAATAACAAATGCTGGGAAGAGGCTTTAGGGAAAAAGGTTCCTGTGTTGGTGGGAATGTAGACTGGTACAACCACTATGGAAATCAATGTGGATATTCCTCAAAAAACTAGGGTTGGAATCCCCACTGAACCCATTTATTTCCCTTCTCGGTACTTTTTCAACACAACTGAAAACATCATGCTGTAGTGATAGACATACACCCATGTTTATAGTAGAACAATTTGTCATAGCCAAATGTCAGAAACAACCAAAATACCCATCACCTGAGGAATGAATAAAAAGAGATATGGTAATTTTCTACAATGTAGTATTATTCAGCCTTAAAGAAAGACAAACTTGAGACCTCTATAGAAAAATTGATACACCTATTGGCTATACTCATAAGTGAAATGAATCAGACCCAAATGAATAAATGTCATATTGTCTCCCTTGTTCAAGAACCTGAAAGAATAAATAAAATCAGAAATGAATAATAGCTATAGTAAAATGGAAAGAAACTGAATATAAGAAATAAACAATAAAGGTGAGATAAACGTAAAAAAGATAGAAAGAAAGTAAGGGAGAAAAATTATGGAAGTATATACTAAGGATGGATGAGACAATTTTAGATCTCATTTCCATCAGTTTTTTGAAAGTAGATGTTAATGTTTAAAATTTACACTTTAATTCTATGTGCTACTATCTATAATCTGAGCTACAACTAAGACAGCAAAATGCAACATAAAAGCCATGGCTGAATACCTCTTATCTTATGGTTCTAAATGTGTAACATTTGTAATTTGTAATGACTTATCAGTTAGTATACTCTCTTTAAAATAAATCTTAAAAGAAATGTATAAAGTAAAAAGGTAAAAGAAAAATATTGGGCTGACCAAATAGCTCAGCAGATTAAAGAGTCTGCAAGCAGGTATGGGGCTGGGGGATTTGATCCCCAGGCCTATGATGCTGGCCCCATCCCTAGGTGTGCTGAGAGGGCATTTGAGACTGGGTGTGGTAGTGCATGCCTATAATCCCAGCTCTTGGGAGGTTGTAAACAGTTTGATCACTGTGAGTCTGATCTAGTAGTGAGACTCTGAACACCCTGTAGACCCTTCCCTAAGATACAGTAAAGAGAAAAAAAAGTAAAAATATTAAGTCTATTGAAAGTAACTATTAATGTTAAATTATTTAACCAATTATGCATACCTATATCTATTAATCTGAACAACAGATCTGATGATAAAAAGATGTAGTATAACACCCATTGCTAAATTTTTATTTTTGTTTTGAAATTCTATACCATTTGTACTGTTACGCTTTCTGCTATTTGTTTTTACTCTTTAAATTAAAATTAAAAAAAGAAATATCAGAAATCTATAATTATTTATTCATTATAATTCTGGCATAATACTTTATGTTATTTTTCAAGTATTTTCATTCCAGTAATTACATGTATCAGGAGGATGCTGACTTCATAAGATATGGGGATATGAGATTCATTATTTCTGTTTTGCATTTTAATATTTGTTCAAAGACAGAATTTAATTATTTGAGTTAACTATGGATTTCAGTTCTCTGTTCCATCACCAGGACATTAAATGATAATGTTATGAAACATCAAGATGTAGTTGTACATTGACAATGATGTCTTTTAAGTTGATCTTAAATGGACAGTAGAGATTTGCTTAATTTGGAAATCAGAATTGTCACTATTCACTTCTGAAATTCAAAGCTAACCAAATTTTGTTCGGAAATCATAAAGCTGATTATTTCTATATAAATTCATGGTGGAAAATCCCAGCACGTTCATCAATACCACCAGCCAAGCCTAATGATATCTTATCTAATTTCTCAGACTCCATTCCATTCCCATGCGGGCATTTATTGCTTCATCAGTGCAAACTGTCCTTCTCCACAACTCCTTGAAGCTATGGTTCTATAACCTTTGCATAGATGCTGCTCAAAAATGCAAACCGTTTTAAATTTATTATCAATACGTTTGGACATACAGCATTTGTGGTTCACATGCAGCCCACAAAAATCTTTGAATTTTCATCCAAGTCTATTGTAGTGGATAATTTCAGTAACATAGAACACCTTTGTATTTTGCTTTTCATTCAACTTATGCTATTGATGAAACACTTCACATCTCTATATTATATAGTGGTGATCATTGTGTGTACTTGTAGCTAGTCAATAAATTGTTCCTCCAAGCTTTACAGTAGAGTAAAATAATTTTCATGGAAAGAATATAGTATTTAAGTTATATATATATATATATATATGTATGTATATATATATATATATATATATATATATATATATATATATATATATATACAATTTGCCTTTATGGGGATTTTACATCTTTCTATAATTTTGTATTGTTACATAGCTCCCATGTATTTGTTACATGGCTCTCATATATCTCAGCCTGTAGCACTTCTTTGGAAATTCTTGGAAGGCTCACTTAGGCGATGAATCCAACTTTTCCTGAGATTATTTTTTTCTTTGTTTCTGAAGGATAGTTTAGTTGGAAATGGCATTCTGAGTTAGCATTCTGGAAATTTTGTTTTTAGGACTTTTTCTTCCTACTCTTCTGATCTGCAAGGCTTTTGTGGGGAAAATTCACTAACGTCTTATTGCAGACACATATTCTCTGATAAATTGTTTTCATTTTGCTGCTTTCAGATTATTCTTTCAGTTGATTGCAATGTGTCCCATTTTAGATTTCTTCCTTTTGGGAGACTGTGATTTTTCAATCAGCTTATCATATTAACATAGATTTGAAATTTTAGCTATTATAATCTTTTTTGTTGTTTTGTTTTTAATGTATTTAGGACAGAGCCTGCAGATTTTCACTACATAGATCAGAATAATAGTGGTTCTTCTGTTTTTAGTCTCCCAAATGCTGAGATTGTAGCGGCGCGCCACCACGCCCAGTCTCAATCAAAGTCAGCGTGCCCGGGGCGAGGCTGGCACAGCATGCTGGCAATAGAACCCTGGGCTCTGGGCTCTGTCTAACCAGACACTTTAGTTCGCTGAGCTATCTGGCCGGCCCTAGCCATTATATTCTTAAGCAATTTTCCCCATTCCGTTAGGAGAAATAGATTAGTTCTGCTTTTTCTTAATCTTAAAGAACAATACCCTCGCAGGGAGGGCCGGCCAGACAACTCAGCCAACTAAAGCGCCTGTATAGGCATAGCGCAATGGCTAGGGTTTGATACCCAGGGTGCAGTGCCAGCCCCGCCCTCAGGGGGTTCTGAGATTGCCACTGAGACTGGGCATGGTGGCACATGGTGGCACATTCCTGTAATCCCAGCGTTTGGGAGACTCAAAACAGAAGAATCACTATGGGTGCAGTCTATGTAGTGAGACCCTGTAGACCTTTTACCAAATTTAAAAAAAAAAAAAAAAAAAAAGCGCCTTCACAGGGAACCAGGGCACTTTTCTTTCTTTGCAATGCCTCCGATGTTCATCTTATGTTGCGCCTTCCCACCGTTTTGTGTACAGAAGACATCCCTTTGGAGAACGCACAGAACGAATAGGATGCAGGAGGGTTACTCAGCTCAGCCTGCACCCTGCTGAGAGCATCCTCAATTCTCTCCTACTACCGCCCCCAACCCCGTCTCCATCCTGCAGATCCACACCAGCTGCAGGGAAGTGCTCGTTCCTTTTGCTTTCTTCCAAGATGCCTTGTGCATGGGAACAACTATGGTTCCTTCACGGTGTGAGACATTTCCTCAGAGTTCTTTGAGAGGCAGAGAGGCCCTGTAGGGTCCCAGCCCACCTCAGAGGAGAAGTAAGAGCCCGGAAGATCCCCCTCAACACTTATTTGCATTGGTTGAGGGAAGGGGATAATATGGGCAAAGTGAAATACTCACTCTTCACTTCAATTTAGCCCTTATTAGTTATACAGTTTTTGCTGTTGTTGTTGTTGTTATTTTTTTTTTTAGGTGTTGAGATTTCTGAACTTTATTCTAGACTTTACATAAAGTCATGTGGGTCCATGTAATATTATTAAATCACTATTTCTGGAAGAGGAAGGCCTGAGTGCTACTTTTCTGCCATTTCTCTGGTGCTGTTATCCAAAGTCAGATTTTAGTCCCAACTATTGCAGACTTGAGGATTCTGTATTATTTCCAGAGCATCATTCAAGTGCTACAATATTCCTTACAAGGTATAAGTGCTACGGAAGTGATATCATGTCCCCGAAGAGCTTTGTATGCTTCTGAGGTGATTTTCAAAGTAAAGCTACAATTTATATCAACTATGTAAGTACCACAAAAGAGAATATATATTTGGGTAATGCTTTGGACAAGTGAAAAGATTCTCAGTTGTAAGTTCTGGGGTTTGAATTATTACTATTGTCTCACCAGAATGTACAGATTATTTTGACTCATCTTTCTGGTGACTGTGCTGAGTTGGATGACATAAGATGATATAAAATTTATGATTTCAAGTGAAACAGATTCAAAGAAGAAAAGGATTTCATCGAGTTCTGCAGCTAAAGCATTTCCTTTTCAAATGTCTTTTTTAATTCACTGCTTTAACAGACCTCATCTATGGTTAAATACTTAAATTTCTATGGCACAGTAGGAGTTGCTCGAAGATGGCTTTGCTTTTGCTTCTCTGCAAAGGGGTGACATTGTTCACTGGACAGAGAAGGCAACTGTTTGTACCATATGTATTCCACCATAACTGTGTATAAATCCTCAGAAAAATTTAAAAAATACATTTTTCTAATCAAATGTTTTTGTAACCATTCTATACTCATATTTTAAACATTTTGTACTCATACATATACACTTAAATGTCCAATATTTTATTTATTTGTACCTGGTGAAAAGTACATGTCCCATCCTACAACACATAATTTAAGTGAGTCTAAAGATAAGGTGATCTTGACTGTATTCTCCAAAAATCCATGATGTCACCCACTGAACTAGACATGACTGTCTTCTGAGCCTAAATGTAATATAGGCTTCATGAAATTATTATATTTATAAATTTGAAATCAATATGAAGATAGTAATAGATACCTTTTTCCATCAAAAAATGCTTAAAGTAAGACAATATCATTTTCTTATAGAACAATGTAGGAAAGCTCTCGACAATTAAAGTTGCTTTGCCCTCTTAAAATAATTTATTTTGAAAAGAAGCTTTATACCTAATGTTTCTGCTATCTAAAAAGAAATGGGAAAATTTGGATACAAATGTGATTTACCCACACCATGGGACAGAAAACTCATGATGTTAAATCTCAAAATAATGCATAGAGTTGGGGTACAGAACTCTTCCTAAACATGGAGAGAAATCTATTAAAACAGAAGCAAAAGATGTTGTACATGCCAATCATTTCACTTCTGCTGAATACTAAATACCGTAATCAAAATAATTCTGAGACTATTGTTCACCATGAGCTACAACATAGCAAAATTATGTAGCTGTCAGTTCAACTTTTAAAATTCTACCGTAATAATTTTTGCACAAATATACACTTTTCTATTTTTATCAAGACATAATATCCTTAGGTAATGATGGAGCACAATATAATAACTTATTATATGTGTGTGATGTATAATCATCCAATTGAAAATAAGCACTTCCATATTCTTGAGTATTAGTCTTTTCTACATGTTGAGAACTTCCATTGAAATTGTTAATAGCTATCTTCAATTGCTATAAAAATCAAATCAAAAAGCAGCACCTCTTTTTTAATAATCTTTGTGCCCTTTATTTAACCTTGATGCATTGTCCCGCCTCTCTGCACTTGCCAGGGCCTACTGACCACTGTTACACTCTCAATATTTATTTTCTACAAATGAGTAAGAATAAGAAATACTTGTCTCTCTGTGTTTGGCTTACTGACATAATGACTCACAGTTCTAGGAGTGATATTTTAAGTGTTAGAATTTCATTATTTCCTATAGGTAAATAATATTTCATTATGCATGCGTACCACCTTTTTAACACACTTGACCATCACTTGATACCTTGAATAGTATCATATATTAGTTACTACCAATATTGCTTTTTCTTTTATATTTTAGGGAAGGGTTTACAAGGTTTTCAGGGTCTTGCTCCTAGATTGAACTCATAGTGATCAGCCTGTTTATAGTCTCACAAGTGCTGGGATTACAGGTGCTCGCTACCATGCCCTGTGAGGCATTAGTCAGTAAGGCGCTAGGATTACAAGCATTTGCCACCACACCTAGTCTCAATTGCCATCTCAATGCACCCTGGGGGCAGGGCTGGTTATTATGGAACCCCCAGCCCCTGTGTCTATAAAAAATACTGCAAGCATATCCTTGATATAATAATTTAATACAGTAATTTTCTTTTCTTGGGGATACAACTTATAGAGATATTGCTGGATCATATGGAAGATCCATATTTAGTCTTTTTAAAGAGATCACTGTATTGTTTTCACCAGCACAAGTATAATTTGCATTTACATTAAGAGTATGTACAAGTTTTCCTTTCTTCACATTCTGTTCGACATTTGTAATTTTTGGTCATTTTATGAAAAGGCATTCTCACTGTGGAGAGGTGATATGTCATTATTGGAATGATTTCGATTTCTCTGATAAGCATTAAAGTACCATTGCTTTAAAACAGTTACAAAAACTAACACAAAAGGTTAAATGCAATGTAAATGAACCAGTAATATATGAAGAGAAAATGGATAGTAAAAAGACCCAAAATGGAACTACATATGTCACATGCTGAAAGATAGTTTGCTGCTTAGAGCCTATTAAACACTAGTGCTTTCAAATCAATCGTTTCAATATATCAACTTCAAGGTATCAAGTGATGGTCAATTGGGACAATAACCTGTAAAAGGAAAATGCTCTACACAGCACTAATATACAGATAATTTCTTTACTGGGCAACGAAAACCTACATGAGGTAAAGTCATTTAGAAAAGAAACCCCAATTTTTGATAAAATTGATAAAATTTAACACTTGAATTATTAAACTAGTTTCATATATAAGTAATAAACTGACAATATTTACACTCCATATAATAGCTTTTTTAAAATGAATTTAGGGTGGGGTGTACAGGGTGCACGGGATCTCACTACAAGGTGGGACTCCTAATGATTCTCCTGGTTTCAGCCTCCTGAGCGCTGGGATTACAAGCATTTGCCACGGCACCCAGTCTCAATCGCCATCTCAGCGTGCTCCGTGGGCGGGGCCGGCATAGCATGCTGGGGATCATATTCGGTGTCTTCAAAATAGTATTTAAATATAATTCCTTATAATTTTGGATTAGTGAACCGGGATATTTTTATTCCATCTTTTCGTTATATTTGAAGTACGATACTATTTGCTTTTTAAGTGTTTTTTAATTTATTTTTAATTTATTTTTTTATTTTTTTTTGACAGAACCAAGGACTGAACTCAGGCCCTTGTACTTGCCAGGTCAGCGCTTATTCTACTGAGCCATCTCGCCAGCTGCACTCTTTTTGTTTTTTATTTTTTTAAAGAATATAAAATTGTTTTAAAATAGAAGAAATTAGCCAGGCATGGTGGTGCATACCTGTAATCCCAGCACTCAGGAGGCTGAGGCAGAAGGACTGTTGTGAGTTCGAAACCAGCTTGAGCTACAAAGTGAGTTTGAGGCCAGCCTGAACTGCATAGTGAGACCCTGTCTCAAAAAGACAAAAAAAATGAAAAATAAAAAATAAATAAATAAAACAGAAAAAATTACAAGTGATGCAGATTTCTTTAAAAAAAAGTAATAATGAATTTCACAGTGTTTTTTTGTGATGCACTATATTGCCTTCCAGTCAGGTATTCATATTACAAGATACATGCATGAAAAATTGGAAGAAAGAAAAAGAGAAAGAAATGTGTAAGGAATTAAGAAGAGAAAAAGTACAGCTGAAAAAAGGACATAAAATAAATTAAGCATCATCTGCTCCTTTCCTTAGTGCAGCTGAAATCCACAGTATAGTTGCCCAAACCATCCTGCTTACATGTATGGATATAATGATACTCTTTAGTTAAAATGTTAATAATCATGAAACAAATTTTATAAATGTGATTATATGTATATCGTAAACACATAGATAAATATATACAGACACTATTTTATGACATGATACATAGCATAAATATGCTTCATAAAATTACGATATAATTAAATTATAATTAAAAGGTTAACCCTAGTATTAAAAAAATTTGACAAGAAATTTCTTAACCCAAGCATTTATATGTTTAGTGCTAGGCTTCTTTCTATCTTCGTCTGAGACACTGGGTTACGGCTGTGTTCTTAAAACGCTCATTTGTCACTCGCCAGTTGTGTTAGTAATCTTTATCTATTTGATAGAGGTGGTACTCCTTTACAGTTAGATGAATTAACATGACAGATTCGGCAGTAACAGTATGCACTCACTTCAAAAGGCTATCCTAGAGTCAGCAGTGCTTTCAGCTGGTTTCATTAGATCAGTTTTTGATGGATTCCAGTTGCACCTGACTGAAGCAAAGTAACTTCAAATTTGCTGGCACCTCACTTGATTCTTTATTGATTAACTCACTCATCTTTTCAGCTTACCAACTCAAGGCATCTTTGCTGTACTCCCACATAAATTGCCCTGGTCAATATTCTCTGATGTTACAAAAGAAAAGTGGCTTCGAGTTTCCCCTATAATTAAAGAAATAATATACTGTTTTTGCTGGTTCAGATTGACCATGTATGCTTGGTATTTTTAGTTCTCTGACAAGTATTGATGATTTACAGTTATTCTTTAAGTGCCTATATAGACAAATAAAATTCCAGTTTGCTACTGGCTAAGAATCTGTTACAATTTTATTTTGTAAGATTCATTTTTATCAAAATATCCCCAAAAAAAAGAGATATTTCAGCATTAAATGTGCAGTTAAAAATAATTACATTGTACATTTGTACTTTATGTTCTAAATTATTGGATAAGTTTGTTAGCTGTAAGAGCAACATGTCATTGAATTTTGTAACTTCTCACATATTTTCATTCACTACCATCATGAACACTGCACGAGTTCATGCACACATACAAACACAAACACATAAAAAGTTTGCTTATTCTTTGGAGGATTTGTTTATACAAAATAACAACAATACATTTTGCATATGTATTTTTGATTGCAGTATCTAATTTAATATTTTCTGAATACTCACATGTGTATTTCTACTGATCTCTTTAAGAGGTACTTATGCAAAAATAGCTTCATATCAGATATGTTCAACTATTATTGAGTTCAGGATTCAGTTTGAAAAAATTATTTATTTCTTACCATGTTCTTACTATAAACTGCATTTTCGATCTTCTGTCTCTAACAGTTCTGAACATTCTTGCTCTCAGGCAGATAGTTTTCATTCCTGATGTTTTGTAGACTATATTTACGGATCCTTTATTATGCTATAGGATACCATCCACCAATGTTCAGTCCAACTTTGGATATCAAGCATAATTTCACCAATATCTCCAGGATATGTTGATTTCTTACTTTTATGTACACATATAGAATGCACATATTCATCTTGAAACTTACATTTTGCTGAATACAAAATACTTCATCTACCAATGATGTATAAATTTATGTCATATGTTGCAGAATATGAGACTTCTCAGTATGTATCACCTGAAAGAAAATACATTGCCTAAAGCAAGACATTGTCAGCACATAGAATTTGAGTGAAACAGATATGGAAAATATTTAAAATTTGCTTTCATCATTAAAAATTGTTTTTTTCAGCATGATGGTAAAGTTCTATAGTTTTCATCTGTCAAATATAAGATTCTTGTTGATGTTAAATAATACAAGGCAAAGGACATGCTTAGCTTAATGCTTAGAATGTACTGTGTTACCTCCCACACTTTCTAAGGACCAAGAATACTGGTGTGGTGCAGATAAATGATTTTTCTCTCAAGGTAATTTGTGAGTCGTATTCAAGGTACTGGCAAGGGCTGTATGAACTGGAGGATTCCCTGGGGCTACAGGACACCTTCTGAACACATCATAGTCACTAGCTTGCTAGCTGGAGAGGTTCAGATGTCTGCTGCTCTTGACAGAACATTCAGAGCCTGTAAGCATGAGACATTCCATCCAGCTGCTTCAGAGATGTCCCAATTCATGCTCGCTTCGGCAGCACATATACAGAGATGTCCCAATTCAGTGGAAAGCTTCATGCAAAACAGACAGTCTAGAGAGGGCAAGACAGGGTCCACAATGTCTTCTGATTTCCTAGCTTCAAATATCATGCTCTGCCATGTTTGAAGTATCATCCTTGTCATACATATCTATCTTATATTGTATAAGAGGGAGGCATAGCAAGAAAAGGGAGCCAAGAGTCTTGGAGGCCATCCTTCAGGTTGCTTTTCCATGAATTCAAACCAAATTATTTCAGTGTTTAAAATTGTTATTTGTATCAATATTTTTGTTTCTTTTGAAGTCATTTTGCGTATCTTTCCTTTCTAATAGACCTCACATTCTAAGAATGGTATCCAATTTAAAGCCATCTTGTGATTTTTGTGGTGTGAAATCACGGATGTTTAATAAAAGAGTATTATACTTTTCTTTTTTTACTTCAGAGATCTTATTTCCTCTATGCTTCTGCATTTGACTCTTTACTTCAGACACTATTAATTTCAGCTGTGTAATTCCCAATTTCTTCTGTGCCAGTGTCCTCTGCACTTGTTCTGGGTGGACTCGGGGTCTGAGATTGCATTTTGCTCCTTCTCTTTGTCATTTTGTATAGCACTGTCCGCTGTCCTTTGCTGTAGAGCTTTGGTGCAGTTATAACCTTAGCACCTCCTGAAATTCAGGTGCAGATCTATGAAGTCTGAATTCCTCCAGCTGTGCCTGGCTTTGGTCTGGCAACTGTGCTCAGGTTCTTCCTGCTGCAGCCCTTGGAAGTGAACCTGTTGTGCCCCTCTGGCATGTTCTGCTCCTGGATTAGCTGGTTAGTTCTTTCCCCTAGCCTGACTGCAAGGACTTCAGCTGCAGAGTTTCATCCCAGGCCTGTATGCCAAGCCTGAACTAGGTCTGGAGGGATCCAGAATAGGACAGAGGACTCACTCACAAGTGAGTTTGTGTGGGGTCTGGAGGGATCCAGCAGACAAAAGGGACTGTGGAAGCTCTCCTACACACTCGCTGATTCTGGGCTTCGGTTATGTCTGGAGGGGTCCCTAGGGCATGGCAGAAGTTGTCACTCAAGCCGAGTCTGGGCCTGGGCTGGTTCTGGAGGGATTCAGAGGAGTCCCGAGAGCACAGCTGAAGGTCTCACTCACACTCACATGCCCGGGTTTGGCGTGGGACTGGAGGGGTGCAGCGGGTGCAAGGGAGCGCAGAAACTCTCCTACACACTTGCTGGGCCCGGGCTTAGGCTGGGAAAGAATATTATAGGCTAGGTTTAAGATATAGGTTAATATTCTCTAATGCTTAGTACAAAATGTTTCATTGTGCCCTATGACAGATTTGACAATTTCTAATAATTAATCTTTTCACTAGGTGTAAAAATCAAGAATAAAAATTGCAAAGGATGGCAAGACAAGTACCATGAGATTGTTTATGATGTAATGGTGTTTAAAAGTGAGATGAATTATCTCCAGTCGTGGTATTAGTAAAGTGGAATCATGTGGGTTTTGGAGAACAGTGAGATTTTTTGATGCTTTGAAGGAAATCAACATCCTTTTAACTCCCAAACCATTATGTAAATAAAATAGCACAAATAAAATAATTCACCAGTAAATGTTGTACTACTGAAACTATTCGGCTATCACAGTTTTTGCTTATTCAGAATTTCCTGCAACATAAAATATTTTATAGTCCTTGGCCAAGGCAGAGATGACTGAAAACATCTGGGTTAGTCTTCACTCTTTTCTAGGAGACAAAACACACTAGCATCTAAAGGAGAAGAATTTTATTTTGTCTCATGTTTTAGAAGTTTCAATCATTGCATGATCAGTGGAGAAAAGTCACTCAACTCACGACCAGAGGATAAGCCACTGAGAGATATGGCACTCCTTGTCCCAATAACCCCTGCCAAACGCCATCTACAATCTCTGGAAGCCTTTTGGAGACATCAGGATATAAACCATAACAGTTCCTACCCCATGAAGAAAGTTCAAATGTTCAATTTTTCTTTTCAATCCTTACAAGTTTTGAAATAGTAATATGTATTTTGACTTTACATGAATTATTAAAAATAATCACTTGAAAATATTTAGCAATTTCATATACCATGACAGAATTCCTCCACTTCTTTGGTGGATTTTTTTTTTTTGCAATAGGCATACACATTTTATTCCATTAATTGAATCTAAATGGAAGTTGCAAATTCTAACTCTTGTAGTTTAATTTCTGAATATAAAATATGTCACCTAATATCAAGGGAAGAAATTCAAGGAATGTCACAATTCATAAAATTTGCTTAAAAACTTTTATTTGTATTTATACTTGTGTATACAAATATACTTAATTATACAAATGACACCTTTATAAGAGTATAAAAATTTATTCCAAACTTCAATAAAATAAATATTTAAGCATGCAACTAACTTACTGATACAATGAACAGAAAAATACAAATTATGTGTGAAAGTTTATATCACTTTAGATGGGATCTCTCTGTCTTTCCAACACGCTTTTTCTTTTATACTTAGTATTCAACAAATTCCTTCCACTACAAATTCTTTCAATATGATGTTGCCTGATTTATATATACATTTGATTCATTAATTTCTGTTTAGCCTGTCATTTAAAGGCATTCTGATAGGATCATTCTCTCAGACAAAATTTCTTAATTCTTCTGGTTTATTTTTATAGCGATTGTTATGGCTGTATATTTATATTTTTTTATGACTGATATGTTAATTTTACAACCTTTAAAATTGTCAGTGTAAGAAAGGATTAATCTGCTCCTCAGTATGTCCAGCAAATAATGCAAGTAAATATTTGTTCAATAATGAACAAAAATTAAGAATGGATACAACTTGTGAAGACTTTCCAAAGTGGAAAATAAAACTTAAAAAGTAATTTTTATGGCATAACTAATCTTTGATAAAGCAGTCACTGGGAATATTCAGGGTTGAAATTTTCATACTTTCATTTCATACATTTTCACAGACATTTCACAGTTCTTTTTCTATTCTCTGCTTATATATCAGCATTCCTCAAATATCAGGGTAAGAATTTCCAGAATATTAATCAAGTATATTTGAATCAAGGAGGAACATGGAAGGATACTAGTGATTTGCACAGATTAGGAATAGAAGCTAATATTTATTTTATTAATTAGTAAAGTTCAATGATGATTCTTGAGAATAGTACATATAATTATGTTTTACTAGGTCACTTTTTATAATCGAGTCTCTTGCTTTCAAGTATTCTATGTTATTTTGCATGTTATAACAGTAGAATAATGGTAATATGTCACCAGCATTCCAGTAACTATGCTGTCACTCTCTTTGGCATTCATAGAGACTGAGTGAGCCCAAGAGCCATCAAGCTGTGTCTCAGGGATCCTCTCTCATGTTTAGACATGAGCTCATCAAGGATCACAAGAGGCAGAAGCATTACTTCCAAGACGGATTTTCTTTTGTATGATTTCATTGGAGAAAACAATTTCATAGATTTATAACATTTAATGTAATATATCACTCACTGCACCCATCCATTGCAAAGTAATTAAATGATGTTAATTAAAATATCCATCACCTCACATGTGTGCTGTTTTGTTTGTTTTGTTGGTGAGAACATGGTAATTCCTCTCAATCTGGATTCATAAAACACAAGTATAAAACAGATTCTGTAAGAATATTGGGTTTGCTTTTTCATTCATGCCTCTTATCAGAATAATAATAAACTCTATGGCCACAGAATGCATGTGCCAAACACAGCACAGTTCATATATTTTCAGTATATTCTCCAATGTGAAAGAAAAATACAGGCACAAGAATGAAAGCAGTGTGGGTGCTTAGGCCCCTATCAATAATTTTTTTTCTTCCCTTGCACTCCTCATTGCTCACTCCTTGCCTCTTTCCCTCACTCCCACTCTTCTTGCTTTTCCTCTTCTTTTTCTTTCTTCCTCCCTCTCTTCTCACTTCCTTTACTCTGTTTTCCAGATGCTGACTCAACACTTCTTAATTTGATGAAACAGGATGTTTATCTTCTGTTCCTCGGCCTGGAGAAGAACAAGAACATGCAGTAAATCTGTCATTTGTAATCAAGAGCAATATTCAACAAAAGCATGTGTTTTGCAGATATATCAAGACAATGTTCAGAACTTTTTAAATAAGAAAAAGTACGAATAAAACTTTCTTCTTAAGGGGTTATGATAATTGGAGAAGGCCCCTTCCCCCAATATTTTTTTTAATTGTTTTATCCCATTTCAGCTTATCAGGGAGAATACCTCAGAAAAAGAAAAGATTGGTAGAAGTTCACTTATATTGGAAATTTTGTATTTGTGGTTAGCATAGTGGTTCTAAATTATACCTTACAAAGAGATGAACTTTTAAACATTTTTAAAACAGAAGCAGAATGTATAACTATACTGCATATTTGAGAATGCTTAATTAGGTTCTTTTAATTTTATTTTTAATTTTTAGTCCTCATTTTTAATGAGAAAAAGATAAAATAGCAATGAAACAGTTTGAAAAGAGGTTAGTAGGTCAGTTACAATAATTAGTTTACTGCACATTGATGTCTTCATAGTAGTTATTCAGAAGGCAAGATGTAGACATGATATCTTGCCTAAACAATATTAGTATAAACCTTTCTTCTCACTGAACTATGAGAAATTATATGTATCTGTCCTATCTTACATACACATATGTAAATTCAGAATTGTAGAAATCATGCTTGCCAAGTGCTCCTGAGAGTTGTTTCTGTATTAAACACTCAATTTTAAAGGGCCTGATCCATGCCTATGTGATGGTCACCCCCTGAATTTCATATTCTATTAAGCATGTTCTTCACTGTGTGTTTCTCTCCCTAAACTGTT
This sequence comes from Ctenomys sociabilis, assembly GCA_004027165.1. Lineage (NCBI taxonomy): Eukaryota > Metazoa > Chordata > Mammalia > Rodentia > Ctenomyidae > Ctenomys > Ctenomys sociabilis. The sequence continues at coordinate 41,482 of PVKA01010291.1, forward strand.
TTATAGCCTAAATTTGCCAGCTCCACATATTATAAAAGAGACTTGATAATCATGGGAAAACATGTGGATATATAAAACAAAGTAGAAAATAGGAATATTTGAAATTCTTCGGACAATAGTGAAAAAAAAATTTGCCTCAGCCATTTTCCCTACATGTATGAAGGATAAAAATGCTTGGGACGTGAATACATTTACCACATAGACAAAGGCATACTGATTATTAATGCATAGTTGCAACATAGACTAGTGTAAATCTTCATAAAACAGGTTTTGAAAAGATATATGTGTCTGACTTTACTCATCAGTGTCACTAGATGCAGACATAATGTATGTCATTATGAACATAACTTCTGTTCAGGTTTTTCTCTGGAGGTCATGCCACCTCCCACTTCCTCCACTTTTCTTCCCCAGTGACAATTTCTTTATTTCTCTGATTCTGGACTCTTTCCAACCTTCCCACAATGCATTGCTTCTCCTAACTCAATAGCCTCCTTCCGGTGCTCTAAATTCCCCTCACAACCATTCTTAATTATTGCCATCATTTCTAGACTTCAGGAGCCAGTTCTTTACTTGTTCAAAGCCCTAATTTACTTTCCAGAGTTTTCATACTATTATTCTTGGAAAATTTATGTAAGTGTCTTTCTCTTTTTCAGTTTTTGATTCCATTGGTTCCTATTTTTTCTCAAAACTGTGTATCCTTAACAATACATTAACATATAGGTAAGTGACATGGACAGAAATCTCAATGAGTATTGTGGAGGCTGAGAACTCAATGGATTATACAGATACCCATAATCACTGACATTGAATTCATGGGTATTACACTTACATATAAGGGAAATCTAGCCGAGGAGAAAACAATAAAACCAATAAAAAGACAAATTCAATATTCCTCATCAGCTAATTGGCATCAAAAGCCAAATATTTCCAAGTGAATTATTGCATCTTCTTGCAAAACAAGAGGTCATGTCTTACGATCTAGTGTCTCTGTTACAGGTGGCACTTAATATATTATAAAGTGAATGATTCAGTTAATTGATATATTTCTCAGATTTTAAAGAAGTTTCCTGTTTACTAACATAGACATAATAACCTTGGGATGAACAAATGGGACATGAGCAAAAGATCGATAATGCACACATTCCCCAAGTAGTCTTCTTTTTACCCTTTGCACTGTGGTACTTTAAAGACTGTTGGTATAAACCTGGTAACAGGCAAGAAGGTACAAGACATTTTTTCCAAGAGATGGTAGCATTGTTTGGGAATTCTCTTACTCTTAAAACAATAATAGTGTACTCAAGACATTTGTAAAGCAGGTTATTTTGAAGACTTTATTCTCAAGAATATAAATATAGTTCACTTTGTTCTTAACCCAAAATAAAATTCAATGTAGGAATTATTTTGCTTCAATTCGTCTTCAAAATATTCTAAACTTCATTAACAGCTAACTGTTATGTAAGTGAAATCAACACAAGAGTAAGACTATATTAAAAATATGAAAAAGACAAATACGTGGTGTTGATCATCATTTATTCCTAAGTAAAGAAGTTCTCTAAGATTCCTTGCAAGAAGATTCCTGATAATATTTGCAGAGATCTTCATATTTGTACAGCTACTTTCTGATATTGTCTTATTTTTCCCTAGCTAGAGGTGAACTTGGAATGACAATTTATTTTTATTTCATTAGACAGAAAAATAATACATTGATTTTCAAAAGATATTTTCTCTAAGAATAATTAAAATTATAAAAACTTAAATACTATAGAATTATAAAAGTTAAGGAAGTTAAATGTTCTGGAGGTTGCTTTCCCACATAAAGATGATAATCCTTAGGTGAAGTTACTTTAATAATTCATATATATATATATATATATATATATATATATATATGGGTTATATTTAGTTATAAATACAACGGGTTATAGTACACATGGTGCATTTCATGATATTATTTTCCTTGGAAATCTGTTATAGATACATTTTCACATCAGGTCATACACTGACCAAGTTAATTTCATTATGAATTAAACATCCCATATTGACAGATATTTTAGTTTTTCTCACTATTGGACTTGTAAAGAATTATAAATATCCACATATGCATGCAACATATGTGGATATTTCTAATCAAATTTATTAAAATATCTCTATGATAAACCATCCTTTAAGGTTACAAATGTATCTTTCTATAGGGTCTTAATTATGCATCATATATGTATACAAACTTGATTATCATTCAGAAGTCACTCAGTGACTAAATTTTCATAAGCATTTACCTATTGCCATCATATCCCCTTTTTATTTTGTTCTGAGTACTGGGGATTGAGCTCAAGACTTTGAGCTTGCCAGGCAGGCATTTATGCCACTGTGCTATATGTCCAGCCCTTATCATACTCCTAAATACCAGAAACCTTTGTTTTTCTTGATTTTTTTCCATCCTTCTTTCTTTCCATCCTTCTTTCCTGCCTGCCTGCCTTTTTCATTTCTTTCTTTCTTTCTTTCTTTCTTTCTTTCTTTCTTTCTTTCTTTCTTTCTTTCTTTCTTTCTTTCTACCTTTCTCTCTTTTTTCTTCTCTCACTCACTGTCACTTTGAGAACTGATAAAATTATATGTTGCTATTACAGCAATTCAATTTTGTCAAGTATGGATTGGATGTTGTACAATTTTCAATTTCAATATGCAAAAATGAAACATACAAACTGCAAACACTATCTTGTCTGAGTATTGTATTCGTACTATTACGTGTGATTGGAAATAATGTGTCTATCATATGGAAAATGACATTCATGGTCTGGTTTGTAGTTCTTCCTCAAAGAAAATCATCTCAAGAACATGACAGTATAGCTATAATCTTTATGAAGGGCATTTTCGTAAATCATAATTGATGATTTTCCTTTCAATTATCTAATAAAGCCCTATCAACTTAGCTTGCATGATCATGTATTAACTTCGCCGGATGTATCTTTTTATCCTAATATTTCTGTCCATTTTTCTAATATTCTTTAATAAATATTGACTTTTTTTTTAGTCTTTTTGAGACAGAGTCTCACTATGCAGTTCAGGCTGGCCTTAAGCTCACTTTGTAGCTCAGGCTGGTCTCGAACTCACAACAATCCTCCTGCCTCAGCCTCCAGAGTGCTGGGATTACAGGCCTGCGTCACCACGCCCGGCTTAATATTGACTTATTTTCTTCTCATATTCCAAACATATTTCACTTTGGCTGATACTATTACTAGTAGTTCTGCATTCACAAAATATCATTTGTCTACCATTAGATTTCGTACATATAGCACTGATTTTGTGAGCGTTGTACTGGCAATGCCGAGACAAGATCTTCTGCACTTTAGCCACACATTGAACTCTTACGGATATGAATGAGTGATAGCCTTATTAACCAGACACAACTAGGTTTGCATCGGAATCCTCTTTATGCTGGTTATGTAATTTTGAAACATTAACTAAATACAAATGTTTTTACTTGTAAAATAAACATGCAAGCATTACAAAATACATAGAAAAATTGTAAGATTTAAGTCTATTGAAATGTATGAAATATTTCCCACAATAACTAGAATTCAAGAAACGTTCTATGTGATATTTATAGTTCTTTATTGAAATATATATTTTTAACACATGCAACTATGGAGAAAATAATTTAGCTGTATTCTTTTCAATACACTTAGAGTTGCACCTTCTTAATTATAAGATCCTGAACTGCCAAAAAAAATTATTTATGCTTCTTGGCACTTAGAAAATAATAAAACATATGTCATAGTATAAACAGTCTTTTCTTAGTAAATAAATGAATAGTATGAACAACTAAAGAGTTGATTTATGCTGCTGATTCATGCACTGCCCATGAAATCAATGTGTAAAGCAGAACTAACTGAGTAGATGCATTTCCATTAGTCTGAGGAAGCCAAGGTGTTGACTCTTGTACCAAGTGTCACTGTGTAAATAGGCATCTATCTGCTTAATTAGAAGTCTTAGGAATCATCTGTTTTCCAATGAAATGTCCTCCTAACCGAAAATGATGATAACATTTTATTAAAGATGTAGTAAAGAAGTTTTCATTCTGACAGATAGCGGGAAACATGACTAAGTTACAGGAAAATGAAAACAGATTTTCTTTGGCACATTGCATTTTTAAAATGACACAGTATACTCTGGTTTCTCTTCAGATCGTACAAATCTTTCGCCTTTTTAAAATGACACAGTAAGGAGAATCAGTGTGTGTGAAGGAAAGTAGTACGTATTTATTTGTTTATTTATTTGGCAGTTCTGGTGAGTGAATCTAAGGCCATCATACCAAGCTACATAACCGGCTCTTGTTCTTTTATGCAGAGATGGGGTCTTGGCAAATCAGTACTTTACATAGGCTGTTTGAGCTTGTGATCCTTCTGGCTCTCATTCCCATACTGGATTTCAGGCATTTCCTTCCACAACTGACTGGAAAGTATGTATGTATGTATGTATGTATGTATGTATGTATGTATGTGTTTTAATCAGAAAGAATGAAAATAGAACTTATATTTTACCTAGACAAGAAGCCATTCCACAGATGACTTAGTCGTAATATTTGAACTTTAGGAATACATACAAAGTGTGTGTGTGTTTCTGTGTGTGTGTGTATGTGTGTGTGTGAGTGTGAGCACGCATTGAGGAAGAATTTCCTATCTTACAGAACATTCTAATGGGTCTTCATTGCCATTTTCAGCAGAGCTTTTTAAATAATGCATACATTCTCAGTCAGCATTCTCTAGTATCCCTTTCCAGATGAAGCCATTGAGCTCCTAAAATGTTGCTAGTGCAATCCAGGAACTTAAGCTGTAATATTAACAAATTTTTATATAGTTCATCATTGGAACTACATAAAAGGTAGCAGTTATCTCCTATAAGTGAGCTGTAGCCTGACACAATTTTCATTTATCAATATAATCTTCAAAATTTTATCCTTGCTGGCATTTTCTACATCTCCCTCCCCATTCATCAGTAACATTACATTTCAATTCAAAGTACATATTTATCAGTAACCAGCTTATTGTGCTCTCAACCTCTGAAGTGCTATCATAATTAACTCAAGAGAATTTTGTCGTGAAGAAGGGAGGCTTCTTTGGAGGTACTCACATGCAAAATTACACCCATGAAATAAGTATTACAAAAGTAAAGTACATATTTGTAAATTTAATACAAATTTCAATATCATATGATTTACTAAAGTCAATATCATTCTAATAAGAAAAATACTCCTTCCGGTGAAATTCTTGTTAATAATATTTTCATAATATTTCCCATGTCATGTAGAATATTTAACATTTTCACAATTTAAATCTGTAAAATAATATCATTTCATTTATTTTTTAAAATAATTTTATTTAGAAACAATAGCAATGAGACAGTTTCAAAACCAATTGGTAGGATAGTTTCATTAATTACTACATTGCATATTGTTGTCTTCTTAGCAATAATACCATTTTAAAGTTCAATCTCAGTTATTTCATGCTGAGACAGTGCAACAAAAACTAATGTATTTACCTTCAGAGACTTATTACAAGATACGAGAAAATTATACACTTTTGGAAAAGAGGGTTTTTAAATTTCTTGCATGAACCATTGTACTATTTTCACCTTGTTTCTGCTTCTAAATAAAAGCAGTGATCAAGTTTATTCTAAGTATGAAGGGGAGACTCACTTTAGATAAGAAGACCAAGGTCTATAATCTCAAGTAAAATTGGATTTTTGCCCTAATTTGATGCTAATGTTGTAGCACTGTCAAAGTTCGAAAAGATCAGAACAGGAAGTAGGAACCCAAAGCTAGCCTGAATCAATAACCTCAGCTGTTTCCTTAAACAGAAATAAACTACATAGATCATACAGAGAAGTCTGCCTTGCTCTCCCACAGTATGTAGTAAGTTTTGTCATCATTAATGTCATGAGTGTAAAGCATTACTTTATTTTAAAGACATTTTATATAGTTAAAGATCCCTTTGTATATTAGGTTTGATTAACATTATTGATACTATAGGAACTACACAGTAGGATACAAGCCTAGTCTATTTGGCTTGCTGCAAAAAAATGGCTTATTTTTGATAACTTATGAATTAGCAGAGATATCTGGAAGGCTGCTAAATCTGAAATCAAGTCACCTGCCAACGTGAAACTAGTCTTCTTCATAAGGAAAATTCAATTCATGATCAGATGAGTTAAGCATTTCCTAAGATCTTTACCCCTCTGTGCTGTCATGTTGGATATTAGGTCCAGACATGTGAATTTTGGGTGGACATCCAACATGCAGATCATAGCAGTTGTAAATGGAAAACAACCAAGTACAAGGTCCCTAAGAAAAAATAATGTAGTTTATGAATCTGAGGGACAGGAAACATTAACATTCTCATTAAACCAGTTAAAAACTATTGAAAGAAAATCATCATGTTCATATCAACAAAAGGCTTTGCTTATGCATACATTATGCTAACATTATTCACTGCTCTCTTTCAGGATAAAAATCTTGTCCACATTAAAGGACAGCCACGGATTAAAATGTTGGAGTGTTTCATTTCCCGAGCATTATCATTGAAAATCCTTTGTAAAGTGTACTCTGCCTGGCAGCTGAGTGCTTGCTTATGGCCCCACACAGTGGAAAATCATAAAAAGAGCCATGAGCTGCTCCTCCCGGAGGAGTCATTCCATAGGGTCATCTGAAGTCCTCCCACTTTTAATCTCTTCTGAAAAATCATAGATCTCACCAATTCTGAGTTTCTTAAGGTCGTTGATCTACTTTATGTTTCCAGTGATGTATAGCCTCATCTCGATTAGAGGTGAAACATATACTTAAGAAGGCAAAGTGAAGAAAAGAATTTGGCCATGCAAGCACTTTCAGCGGAAAGGGATATTAATGATTATAATTGATGCAGAAGGGAAAAAATGTGTCTCATGTTTTATGTGGCCTGTACATTGCCACATGGGATGTTTAAAGGAGGAAAGTATGCCTGTGTAATGTTCTATGAATACAATGTTTATGTTTTATTATTCCTTAATACATATTTTTAGAAAAACTTTTAGCCAGGGAAATTACTGTGTACATGCGTGTGTGTGTGTGTGTGTGTGTGTGTTTGAGTGTGCACGTGTGTGTATGTGAGTGTGTGTGTGTGGTGTTTCCAAGGGTTTTTTAAATTCTCTTTTCAATGTTCAATCCAGAAATCATAAACTCATTCATTATCTTCTAATTCTTAGCATAGTCTATCTTTGAATACTTCAGGGTTTTGGAAAGTTCTTTTGCTACTGAGCTGAAACACTGTGCAATTCAGCTTGGGAAGGACCATCTTAGTATTATTCTCTGGAAACAGATAAAACAGGTCTGAAATCCATCTTCTTTACTAACGTTCTTTTTCTAAATCCTTTAAACATTTGGTGTTTGCAGGCAAGCACCTTGCTACATCTCCTCCCAAGTAAAGTACAATTTTAAGAAATCTACAAAAGTCATAGCTTTCAATTTTTCCCATATCTTCTGTACATATACACTGTCTTCTTATCCAGGAAAATAAAATGTGAGCAATGTTCCTAGAGGTGGAAAACAGAAAAGGTCATTCTACTCCTTCTATTTTCACAAGACAAGCATAGACTCCCTGTCTTCCCACTGGAAAAAATAGAGCGATTAATAAATCCATCTGTCCTAACACTTATTTTGGCTCCTTCTGAGAGGAAGTGCTTAGAATTTTACAACAGGGATAAAGAATACTGTATGGAGAGAGAGCAAGGTTGGATTTTATTACACTGAGAAAAAGGACCACAAACTTTTAGACACTGGCGTGGCCTAAGCAGCAAAGGCCCAGGTCCGGTGGAGAAATTGTCTGTGTTTGCCAGTTGGGACTTCTCAAAGTTAGGCTTCTACCTATCTCAAAAGAGCTAGGAAACAGGAAGTTTGTCTTTCTTGAAAATTCAGTTTCAAAGAAATGGGTCCCAGGCATTGGAAAGGACTTTCTAGGATTACAAAACTGGCTGACCATGGAATGACAGATTTATACCTCAGAAGGGCAGACAAAAACTTTAAAACACTAGTTTTCTAAAGTAAACAGAGTGAAGCAATCTGTTCAGAAATTTAGACAAGCTGAAGGAAATATTAGGTTATCATGGTCAGTACCTACTTTTGATCGATGCTAAAGTGACTTTTTTTTGTATTTTACGGAAGGGTCTACAGGGTGTTCAGGGTCTCACTATTAGATCACACTCATAGTGATGCACCTGTTTACAACCTCTCAAGAGCTGGGATTACAGGGTCCCACCACCACACCCAGTCTCTTTTGACATCTCAGTGTGCCCCAGGGGTGGGGCCAGCACTGCAGGCCTGAGGATGGAACCCTGAGCCCTTGCATCTGCTTTAAAGTGACTTTCATTTGAGCTATTGCGTTGCACAGATCCACATTAACAAAGCACAAATTGATCTCTTGCTCCCTTGAATTTACTCCAGTTTCAAGGATGATTCTTGTAATCTTGTAACACACAAACACACACACACACACACACAATAAGTATTCTCCTGAATTTCAGGGTGCTAGATAAATGTAAAGCAATAATTCTCTTTAAAAAAGTCATACTTTGTTCTCAGGTGGGCAAATTATCTCCACTTTGAGACACTAGAGGTACTTCATGATCTATAACTTCGTATTGCCATCTGTCTAACTCAAGCTCACACAACTTTAGCAGATGCAGATCTCAGCTAAGCAAAGGTAACAACTGCTGGGGATATAGTGCAGTGGCACAGAGAGAGCCTGGCCAGCACAAGGTCCAGAGTTCGATGCTCAGTACCAAAATAAGAAAGAGAAAAGATGATGCCTTCCTCATCTTTCTATTGTAATTATATGGATTGTTCTTCTTTGTTAGAACTCAGAGTTTTTGAGAGAATCATAGTAAGCATGATTCTGATGAGGTGGAACAGAAAACTTAGAAACTTCAGAAATCAAATATTTGCAAGGAAACTGACTGAACAGAAGATGGATCTGAATTTATCGATCCCTGGAGACAAAACTGCTGGCCAAGTAAAGGATGTTTCTCCTGGACAATGGAATACAGAGCCATAGCACAAAAACAAATAAGGAGTCAGGTCTAGGAAATACTATAAATTTACAAAATGGGGAAAAAAAATAGAAAACATATGACAAAGTCAGGATCAAAATAAGCCCAAACTTACTCATGATAAGCCAGTATTTTGCTGACAAAAATTACTTGTTTAGTGTTTCAGGAACTGAGCTGGTGCAGCTGCTAGAGGACAAAAGGAAACTGAAAATCCAAGTAGAAAGGAGCATGTGCTGAACAATTGCTTGACTCTAGTAAAACTCATCTCCCCTCTTGTAGATAGTCTCTTTCTCCTTCTCTTATTCCTCTGTGAACCAATAAACTGAAAACTTGAAGCAAAGAGTTGTGAAACTCTTTATATAGTGCATAACTAAGTACTAATTCACAAACAGTCCCCCCTGTGATCTGAGAAAATGATCATTATACTTTGCCACCATCTTTTCTCTAAATGCTGCTACAAATGTGTCAACTGTTAAGTGTGAAACTATGATTTCACCCCTAAATGTCATAATGTTGGAAAGAGCCACAGAATTAATCTATAATAAAAAAGTGGGGAAAAAAATAGAAGACATATGACAAAGTCAGGATCAAAATGTGTGACCGAGCTGTTGAGAAATCCCAGGAGAAGTACCACACGCAGTAGGAGCCCTGCTGCTTGCTTAATGTAAATAGCCTTTCTCTAGTGCATTTATTTATTTATTGTCTTTTATTTATTTGTATTTTATTTTATATTATTTTATTTTTTATTAATTTTAATGAGAAAGAAATAGCAATGAGACAGTTTCAAAACAGGTTATAGGACAGTTATAATAATTAATACATTGCATATTATTGTCCTTGTAGTAGTTAGTCAGAGTACAAAATGCACACGTGATATTTTTTCTAAACACTGCTAGTACAAATCTTTCTTCTCACTGAACTAAGAGAAAGTAGTTGTATATCCTATTTTTTTATATACAGATATATATATTTTTTCACTATAAATTGGTCCTTCATTTATATCAGCCTTTTTTGTTTTGTTTTGTCAGAGATAGGTGTTGCATTGCCATTCAAATATTGCAGGGGCTTGAATTCAGCAAAATGACCCAATATAGTCCAATAGTCCATAACAGTAGTGGATTATCAGCAGAACTGGCAACATCAGAACTTGTTGGCTTGAGCCTTTTACAGCTCAGCATATTAATGTGGCTTTACTTTTTATACCTTGTGGTTATACTTTTCTGCTGGATGGTTAAGACCAAGTTAAATTCAGATATGTATAGTAAATATAAAAACAGCAAAGGACACAAAAAGGGAAGTCTGTAACTCTTTAAGCCAATTAGTTTTTACTTTGTACTCATTAAACCAAATATGGGTAGTCATAACTTATTGGAGTGGCCATTTCTTATCTGATGAAGTTCTAAATTAGCATAATACCTGACCTTCTGCAGAAAATGTCCTGAACAAAATAAAACAATATTGGAAAAGTAAAGGAGAGCATTAATATTGGAGATGTATATTATAAGTCATTTTAAAATAAATATAAATTATTCGAGCATCAGAGCACAATTTTCAATTCAAAACAATTTGGTATGAGTAACTGAGATCCTAAAATAAGATTTTGAGTAGATTTGTATATCTTTGTGACTATTTTCCAATTTCTTTGCATATATATAATACATTTGAATTAATATTTAAATAATGGATGTTTGTCTGAACTAACTTACCTGTCAAAGACATGACATTGGAAATGAAAATTATTTGTCTTGAGATTTCTCCCTTAGATTGACATAAATGATAAAATTTAATGAAAATTGAATTAAGTACTGAACCTGAAAATTTGAATCCAGGTTACAGGTGTACATGTTACTTCCCCTGGATGAAAACTAACAGGTAAATATCTATGAAGTGTCTCCTTTTGAGTTTTTCCAATAAATACAGTGAGTATTTATATGCATGTTGTATACATACTATGTATTGCTTTTAAAACCTTAATTAGTCACACACTATTAGCAACCTTCAGTAATCCAAGCTGGAAAAAATACTATCCTGTGATCTTTCTTCTAAAGTAAATTGAAATTGCTTTTAGGAAAATATACATGAACTTGCAATAATAATGTAATTCATAATTTGAAGGAAGGAGAAAAAAAATAACTGCATGAAAGTTTAATTTTAAGGGTGAAAAAACTTTGCTGAAGGACCGGCCAGACAGCTCAGCAGACTAAAGCGCCTGCTTAGGTAGAGCGCAGCTGCTGGAGTTCAATCCCCAGCATGCCGTGCTGGCCCCGGCCCCAGGGAGAGCTTTGATGGCCATTAAGACTGGACATGGTGGTGGGCATCTATAATCCCAGCATTTAGGGGGCTGAAAACAGGAGAATCACTGTGAGTCTCATCTGTGTAGTGGGACCTTGTAGACCCTGTACCAAATACATTCAAAAGCAAAGAAACTTTATTGAATATGATGCTTGTGTTTGAGGACAACATATATGAAGATGTTAACTAGATGAAAAATTAGGTGGATGATATGAAGAAGTGCATTAAGGCAAAAGGGGCTATCCAGAGTTGAGCTGAAGAGTTAAAAGCAAAGGAGAACTGCTACACCAGCTAAGGAACTGGCACCTGATTCAGACTGGAACAAGAAACTGAAGTATTATTAGGTGTGGTTTGAAAAGTTTTATGTTTTTAAAGTTCATCTGGCAGTGCTAAATGGAACAGTGAATTACAGAAAACAAGAACACTTGTCGGAAATTGCTCAACTAATTTAGCAAAATCATGTTGGTAAATTAGAGACAGATGAAGAGGGAATTTTGAAAAAGGACCAAGACTAAAAAAAATGATTGCACCCTGAATTTACTCATATGTGAGTCAGAGAGAAAGGAAGTTGTCAGTGATAACTGTGAGCTATGTGTGATAGAAGACAGGGGATCATGGTGCAACTAAAATTAGGCAATGTGGGAAATGCATCCATTGGAAGCATAGAGTATTTCAGTAAAAGTTCACAGTAGTTTGTGCAAGGGCAGATAAACTTGAGAAAATACATATATAGAGTATGGGCCTCAAGCAGATATAAATCATCAAGAAAGCTTGTGAGGAGAACAGGGGAGAGAGAAGTAGTTAGAAGGAGGCTGTGGAAAAATTGGGATGTCATCAGATTTTTCTCCTTAATAACGAGAATATATCCCCAGTACTGCAATATATATATATATATATATATATATATATATATATATATATATATATATATATATATATATATATATATATGATAATACACATATAATATATAATGCATATATTCATATATAAAACTATAATATATATATGATGCTATGGGCCCTTCACACAGCGAGTATCAGATGCATTGCATTAGCCTCCCATTACAGTTCGTGTCTGGATGGCTACCAGAAGCCTCATGCGCTCTTGGGCAGAGAATTCTAGGGCCTATCATTGACTTGTGGTCCAATATTGGGATTATTGGCTGTAAGAGCTACACCTGCCCAGGGCAGGCAACCTGCACAAAATATAAGGGAGCACCAGAGGCTTGCACCCTCTCTCTGTTTTAAAGTTGTTGCTTTTATTTCTTATGACACCATGGACTGTTGCCATGCCAACTGCCTTGAAGCCAGCCAATTGTGGACTGAGATCTCCACAAACTGTGAGTTAATAAAACCTTCCTTTCTTTAATTCTGAGTGTAAAATATTTTGTCTCAATAACAACAGAAAAGTAGGGGCTGGGGAGATAGCTCAGTGGAACAAATGATTCCCTGGCAAGCGCAAGGGCCTGAGTTCAATTCCCGGTTCCACAAAAAAAGAAAAAGAAAAGGGTCCAGGAAGATGTCTCAGTAGAATAAGTGCTTCCCTGGCAAGCTCAAGAGCCTGAGTTCAATCCCCGGTTCCACCAATTAAAAAAATAAATAAATAACAAAGAAAAAAAAAAAAAAAAAAAAAAAAACAGACTAAAATTTCTGCGTAGGCAGAGGGCAGCAGCCCGGGTTAGATCCCCAGCATGCCATGCCAGCCCCACCCCCAGGCACGCTGAGATGGTGATTTAGACTGAATGTGGTGGTATGTTCCTGTAATCCCAGTGCTTGGGAGGCTGAAAACAGGAGAATCATTACAAGTCCAATCTGTGTAGTGAGACCTGATAGACCCTTTACAAAATATATATAAAAAAAGAGAAAAATAACTAAATACATTCCCCAAGGGAAAATAAATATAAGAGAAAGGATGCAGTTTTGCAAAGCCAGATTAAATATATATTAGTTTACGTAACTTTCTTACACTGGTCTTTAAGCATTACCTCTGCATGGATAGACGAAGTTCATTTGAAGTGATGGGGAAAGTTTTACCATCATCAATTATTTGGTCAGTTTTTTTTGTCTGTTGAGTTAGCTTACTAAGACCTTTAAAAACAATAAGGTCTGGCCAAATAGCTCCACAGATTAAAGCACCTGCAAGCAGGTGCAGGGCCTGGAGGTTCAATCCCTGGGCCTGCCATTCCTGCCCCACCCCTGGGGTGCACTGAGATGGCAATGGAGACTGGGCATGGTGTCACACACCTGTAATCCCAGCTCTTGGGAGGCTATAAGCAGGCAGATCACTAAAAGTTGGATCTAGTAGTAAAACCCTGAACATCCTGTAGACCCTCCCCTAAAATAAAAAAAAAAAGAGAGAAAAGAATAAAGCGAGGGTATTTGTCAATGTCTTAATATTGTTGAGAATCATTTGTTTTTGTAGAGCGGCATACAAAATGCAGACATACAATGTGTTTTTGAGTGCTGAAATGTAAAGGAGCACTTTTTAGAAATACAGGCAATTTAAAATGAACTTTGTAGAAAAGGGATTTTATTATTCATAATGGATCGGTTAGCTTACTGCCCTAGGAACAAAATCCAAGTATCTTAATAAAAACAGATTTACTTTGTTCACAGCTTCAGAGGTTTTAGTACAAGGGCAACTGGCTCTGGGGTAGAAATATCACAGGAGATGGGCCCTACAGAGGAAGAGACTCAGCCTTCCTGTAACCAGGAAGCTAAAGGAAAGGGAAAAGAAAGGATGATGAACCAGATACAGTCATCAAGATTACAGCCAGTCACCTTCCCAGATACTCATAGAACTGTGCTTTTCCAGTCTTCTTGATGTCTCCAAAGCCAATCAAGTTGACAGGAAGAATGCTCCCGTGTGCCTTTCCAAAACAGAAGTTCGCAATGTGCAGCACCAGGCTTCCAGGTATGAATGACTGATGAATTTATTTAGGGTTCTTCAGATAAGGAAGCTGACATGATGATTTCTGTATCATATCCCCGGTGGATAGTTGAAATAAAATGATATTTAAATTGTATTAGAAAAATCACTATTTTATTTATTCAAGTGTCTTTATAACTAATTAGAATAGTAGCAATTGCATTTTTAACTGCACTTCTATTAAATCCTCTAATCAGCTGAAGGAGTTGAAAGCCCTGATTATTTTGATCTTATAAACAAAGAAACCAGCTCTTGGGAAGTGAAAGAAAATTTTATGATGACTTCTAATGGTGGGAGCTGGAAATTGAACCTGAGTATTCTGATTTTACATTTCTCCAGGCAAAGTGAAGTTCAGGTCTTTAAATGTTAACAAAAGCATGTACAGGTACTATTTTGTGCTAGACATGGATCTGAGAAAACTAAGAATATAAACTTCTTCCTCAACAAAACTCATAGTTTAGGTCAAATATAAAGAAATCAGAATATAAAATTAAAAAATGGCAAATTACAAAATTATAATGAATAATAATCATGACACGGTATTTTAAATTTTTATATATTTATTTATTTGGTATAGGGTGTCACTACACAATTTGGACTCCTAAAAGTCCTCCCGTCTCAGCCTTTCCAGTGCTGGTATTGCAGGCACATGCCACCAGGACTGGTTTCAGTGGCTGGCACAAAGCACCTGCACTTTCAGGACCATCTCAGCAGGCAGTAGCAGAAATTGCACCCATGTCTTTGCACTTGTGAGGCAGGCACTTAATAGAAGTACAATCAGACCACTGAGCTATCTCTCCAGCCCAATGCCATGGTGTTCTGAAAGGTATATGGTTCACAAAGAATCTGAATGATTTCTTATTGTACTATCAAAGGATGGAATAAACAAATGCTCAAGTGAGAAGGATATCTTTTAAGGCAAATGAAGAAAACAAACCCCACAACATTAAAAAAAAAATCACATTGAAAAACAAAAGTAGTTGTCTAACAAAAACTATAGTTTGAGAAGTGATGAGTAAAGAACTAGATAAATACAAATTACCATCATATCCTAAATTGCCTTATAATACATACAATTGATTTGGGTTCTACCATAAGGACTGTGACAGTATTAATATTATTGAATATTTTATTGTTCATTTAAGCACATGATTTCTTGAATGGAATAGCTCTTTTATTTCACCATTTTGTATTAATCACATTCTTGTACATCGGACAAAATAACAAGTGCAAACTGAAGGAGAGTTTTAGTTTGGCTCATTGGTTCCTTGGGTTCAGTTTATGGTTAGATAGTGCTGAGGCATAAAATTCATGATGGAAGGTGGGAAAGGAGGGAGGATTCACAGGTCTTGCTAGCCCAGAGCAGAGAAAAAGGGAGGAGCCAGGCATAAGAATGCACCCGTTCAGGTTGCACTCTAATGATCCCCCGCTTCTGATGAGGCCCTCCTTACTAACAGCGTATTCAGCCATAAATTCATCAGAGGGTTAATTTCTTGATGAGCAAAGCAGCCATGTTCCCATCACTTGCTGATTCTCCACCTCTGACTCGATGAGAATTAGGTGCCATATTAAATCCAAACTGTAACATGGTAGGAGTCATAGAATGAGCCCATGCGGGTATCGATTACTGTAAGAAATTACTGAGAGCTTTGATCACCAAAGGCTAGGACAATATGGAAAAGAGAAATGGATTTTCAGAGCTATCAGACTTGGAAGAACTTCCATGAAAAGGCCACACGTGAGACTATTGGAAATAAATATGCCATGTCATAACTGGCTTCTCTTCATTGAAATATTCAGATGAACATGTGTATTTTATAATATTTGTAAGTAATAGTTGGAAACTTATCTTTATTTGCAATATTTATCTAGCTGTGAGATGGCATAATTCCATGATCTTATGCACTGCTTGAAACTTAAAGGTAGTTTCACTGTTGGTGGCTTGCCTCATCTACCTAATATCCTTGCTGCATGTCCTCAGTTACTGTTAATTCATAAAAATGGTTTGATACTTAGTTTTCAATATTGAGAAAAATCTTTGCCAAAAGCATCAGTAGAATGATTCGGAGACAGCAAGGCTCACAATTACCGAGTCTAATCCAATCTTCCTATGTGGAAACACGTGAAGTCATTTCACGGTGTTTGTTTGGCTGCCCCCTTGTTCCATCAATATTGTGTCATCTCCAAAAAACCAGGAGAGGAAGTCAGTCACTCTGCCTGCTTTGCTCTAATTTCTGACACTCACAGAGCTCAAAGTTTACTAAAGGAGTCTTCATTATTTTGTTAGGCATAATGTAGCACAGGTAGAGCGCCAATCTTCTCCTGCAGCTGGAAACATAAGCAAGTTGGTGGGAATTTATTTCTAAGCTTTGACACCATTCCAGTGTTCATATATTTTATTATGCGTGAGCACATGCTCTGAATATTAACCACTGATTTACTGCTGATTGCAGCTCTAGGTTAATTTGGTATCTATCACCTAGTATTTGCTAAAAAGTCAATGTCTTATGTTTGCCAATTTCATTGTTGTGGATTTCATTTGCTTTAACTAAACAATAATGAAAGTGTTTAAGATATCCTCATGTATGCCTACATACAAAAGCATAACAAGTTCCATTAAATGACTTTTCCCAGACTTTCTGCTATGCATTAAATTTCCAATGTCAGTCATTTGTATATTTTAGTTAGCTCCATGAATTTTTTTTGCACTGACATTTGGTATATTTATTTTTAATGTGTGGTGAATGATGCCTTCAACTTCAAGCACAAGATATCTTCTAAGAGATAATTACAATAGCTTTCAGCCATAAACAGGACTCAGTTTCATGGAGAATCAGTTTCCATAGCATGAAGTTTAGTTCCCAAACTTAAAGCATGGAATACATTTTCATATTTCAAATAGTTCCTGTTTCTTATAACAATGTCTGTAGTAGATTTATTGATCTTACTAAGCTCATAGATAAATAGAATGATAAAATTATCTGATGATATTTGGGATTTAATTATCATGACATAGTTAGAATTTAAACATTTTAATATAATACTATTTCTATCTATATATGGTAAATAAATACAGCATTATCCTCAATTTTTTAAAATTTATCTGCCAAAAATTATATTGCCATCTACATAAATGCTGTGAGACACAACTTCTCAAGAGAAATTTATGTGGTAGGAGAACACTAATTTTTAAAAGTACAGTTGAATGACCTTCAAACTTTCTTGTTTGAAAGTACATGTCAAAAGATCACTTTCTGAAGGCTCAAAATTATCCAGTGTATAACATTACATTTTGTTGTTTTTCTTTGAATTAATTTGAAAGCATTGTTTATTATATTAGATAAAAATAGGAATAAAATTTTAGTAATATTCTGAATTTTTGCAAGGCAATCAATTCAAAGTTTTAAAGTCTTTAAGGTGAAGTAAGCTATATTTTCTGATAATTATGTGTGTAAATTGGTTTAATTTTTCTTTGGAAATAGCTCTCTTCCTTTACACTTATACATGAAACTACTTTTATTTATGTTGGAAAGGAAAATAGAAATTTTCAAGCACGGAAAGGAAAATAGAAATTTTCAAGCACAGGGAATCCATGATTGTTGGGTGAATAAACAAGGACTAGTATAAGGCCTAAGTAGGAAAACAAAGTATTAAGAAAAGAAAAATATCGTCAAACCAGAAGATACATTTAAAATATTTGTGTCTGCCTGCATCTATTCTGAAACTGAAATTAAGATCTAATAAACTTATAGAGATACCATTTAATATCATTTTTATTTTACTTGAGACAGGGAAATGGGAATGTGAAAAGTACATTATTAAGTACTTTTTGTAAATAATTAATAGGTTGGTTTCTCACATCATCTTACATTATTAAATATATGTTTATATCATTTTTTTTAAATAGAGCTTTCCATTCTTATCCCAGAAATAAGGGGAGTGCCAAACTATTGTTTGAATAAGGAAAATGGATAGGTGAAAATTTAATGATTTGCTTGAATGCATCAAATAATCGGACACCATAAGTTTCACCTAAGTTGATGTCTAGGGGAGCTATAGGGAGGAATGAAAAGCGGACTTGCTTAACTCAGAGAAGTGATACTGGACAAGACAGCTGTAATTGAAAATTCAGCTGAATTGTTTTTCCATGTGATTAAAGACCATATGTGGGCTAATGTTAAAAAGTGAAGCCCATAGAAACTGCATATTTATGGAATATTCACACCTTTTGGGCTTTTCTTGATGAGCCCACACAGTCACAAAACTCAATGCACTTCTTTAACTTGTTCTAAAGGTCCTCTGTCTGGGTCCACAGAGAGAGAGAGAGAGAGAGAGAGAGAGAGAGAACTAAAGGTCTTCTGTGTGAATGTCTTTAAGGATAAAATGAAAAATACATTTAATGCTAGTCTTAGCTTTATCCCAAGGTGCCATGCAGTTTATACAGTAACAGACATTTTTATGTTTTGGTTAGGAGGAAACAAACAAACAAACAAGCAAGGCTAAACCAACCCAGAATCCTACACACAGAGAAAACATCTAGTAAAAGAAGATCTGGGAATTTACCCTGAGTAAACTAACTCTACACAGCAAACTGGTCAAGCATTGGCCGCGATTTGTCCACATGGATGACACAGACAAAGGATCTACAGAATAATGTACAGGACTACAAGATAAACCCTGAGGGGACTTCACTGACCACATAAGAAACATAAAGTACATGTGTTGGTATATAAGTTTTGCTCTATCTAGGTCTTAACCATCCAGCAGAAAAGTATAAAAATGAAGTATCCTTCGCGGGGCCATATTATTAAGCTGAGCTGTAAATGCCTATGGTCGACAACTTCTTTGAATAACTTACTATTGTTGTGGAATGCTGGACTGTGTTGGATTGTGTTGTCGAGTTCAAGCACCTAAGTTAGTTGAATGACAATGGAGTGCCCATCTTTGACAGGTGCAGACAAAGGAAGGGGTGTAGAAAGGGAAAATCATGTGTGTGTATAGACAGTACAGTGGGGAGAGATAATGCTGTGCTTCTACATAATCCTATGAGAGGCAAGATTTGCACTAATGGTGGTTGGACAGGATATTATTCCGGCTTCTAGTACTATAGACAACCACTAGGAAAATAACAAGGTAGAAAGTATTAATTATTGAATCTTTGATGTAATTCAGGTATAAAAAGTGAGATATGCAAACAGCTACACTCTCTTTATTTAATGATAAGAGACATACAGTATAATAATGTCTGTAAGTATAATACCATTTATGCACCTTATATGATACCAAAACATAATGAAAACAGTTTGCAATGTATTAATTTATCAAATCCATCTTGTCAAGGTATCTTAAAACTGTCTCATTGATATTTGTACTTCAATAAAACAAAAATAAAAAAAACTAACTACAATAATTGTAAAGGAAAATTTGGAGACAGAAGAAAGTGGTGCTGGGTAGACATATACCTGCACAAACCTAAGTCTGTATGACTGAACTACAGCAGATAAAATTATTTCTCTTCCTTTTAAAACCTGTTCTACAGTACAATTGGGAATTCACGTTTGGACAAGTTCATGATAGTTTATTCGCCCAAGCTTTCCATGTTGAGTAGGACTACTGACCTTGAACACAAGGGGAGTTGAACAATACAGAGCTCTGAATAATGACATGACAAACCTGCTAGGCTTCCAGAACGGCAGAAGCAAAGCTGCAGTGGGGTGCGTTCCATAGCCATTTTGACGAGGGTAGCTCATATCTTGGCATTTTCCATTCCAATCTAGCAGCAGAAGACAGATCACGTGGCCTCAGCCCCTCGTCATCTCGAAGTGTATCTTTCTGACAACATCTGTGGAACCTAACAACAAAACCAGAATCTATTAGTAGGTTCCCAGCAATAATTTACAAAAAGATGCACTCTCTTTCTCTGCACCTAAGAAACACATTCCTCCAAGTACCAGAGAAACCCTAAGAGGAAGATCACTGCAATTAGACATTTGGTTTGGGGACACTTTTCTATTCTATAGGTTTAAAATTTTGCTCCCCTTCCCAGGGACATTACTAAAGCAGAGAGAGAGGGACAATACAACACCAACATAAAATGTTTCTGTCAAGGATATGTTCATATCCTCTTTGTATCTTTAGAAATGTGATTCTCCTTCTCAAAATGTCACTCAGAATCGAGCTATAAATTCTCTTCTCTTTAATTCAGATAATAAAAAATGCCAGGAACAAAGAGCATGCCTAACACCACCACATTAGCCAAGGGCACCAAAATCATACCAGAAAGGATTTGAATTCCAGCTCACCATAGAAAGTACACTCTATGTTCATGTGGAAACTGCATGCTAAAGTCAAAGACAGTGAATGCTTGCTTCAGGAAAAGCTTTGAATATATTCTACTTTCTCTTCACATCAAACTAGTATTTCTAGCATACAGTAATCATTCATAATACAAAGAACCTAGAAAATAACAACTAGCAAGAAATTACAATCAAGTGATCCTAATAGTGAGAGGCACCTGCTGTGAAGATTAGCTGAAGGACTCATAGAAGTCATATAAACATGGTGCAAAAACGCAAGTAGAATATTTTTTAATTAATTATATTGAGAAACAAATAGCAATGAGACAGTTTCAAAACCACTTGGTAGGACAGTTACAATAATTAATACAATGCATATTGTCTTTGTAGCAATTATTCACAGTACAACATGCAGACATGATATCTTGTCCAAACACCATTAAAACAAATTGTGTGTATCTATCCTATTTTGTATATACAGATACAAATTGATCCTTCATTTATATCCTCTATTTTTGTTAGTTTTGTCAGAGGTGGGTATTCCATTGCCTTTTAAATAGAGTAGCTACTAGAATTAATATACAAATTCAGTAGCATAGCAGGATAGAAAATCAGTACCCAAAAGACCACAGCATTCCTCTATACAGATAACAAACACACCGAGAGGGAAATTAGAGGAACAATACCTCTTAAAATAGCTCTGCAGAAAAGGAAATATGTTGGAATTAATCTAAGTAAAGAAATCAAAGATCTATTCAATGAAAATTACAGTACTCTGAAAAAAGAGATTATAGAAGATTTCAGAAAATGGAAAGATATTCCCTGTCCTTGGACAGGAAGAACCAACATTATGGAGATGGCCATACTCCCAAAATTGTTGTACAGATTTAATGCAATCCCTACCAAAACACTAACAACACACCTCCCAGACCTAGAGAAATTGTATCTAAAATTTATTTGGAACCAGAAAAGACCTAGAATAGCAAAAGCAATCCTGGGCAACAAAGACAATGCAGAAGGCATATGATTCCTGACCTGAAATTATACTGCAAAGCTACTATGAAAAAATCAACATGGTACTGGCAAAACAAAGACCTGAGGATCAATGGAATTGATTAGAAGATGCAGAAGCCACTACAAACATACTCAGCTACCTTATCTCTGACAAACAGGCCAAACACACTCACTGAAAAACGGTAGCCTCTTTAACAAATGGTGCTAGAAAACCTGGATCTCTACATGCCATAAACTAACACTTGATCCAGGTCTATGCACTAAGCTAAAGTCAAAATGGATTAAAGATCTAAACATTAAAAGAGAAACACTAAATCTCCTAGAAGAGAAAGTAGGAGGAACTCTTGAAGACATAAGGGTACATAAAGTGTTCATGAACAAAAATCAAGTTGTATGGGTAATACTTGAATGAATTAACAAGTGGGACCATGTCTTATTGAGAGATACATTCAAAATCTAAAAGTAGGGATGGCCAAATAGATCAGCAAATTAAAGTGCCTGCAAGCAGGAGAAGGGCCTGGAGGTTTTGATCCCTGGACTTGCTGTGCTGGCCCTGACCCAGGGCACACTGAGACAACAATTGAGCCTGGACATGTTGGTGTGTGCCAATAATTCCAGCTCTTGGGAGGCTGTAAATAGGTGGATCACTACGAGTCCGATCTAGTAGTGAGACCCTGAACACCCTGTAGACCCTTCTCTAAATTACAATGAAAAAAAAATCCAACAATAGAAAATGTAAACAATGTAAGAGAAAAATGGTTAACTCTATAAACAGGAATTTATTCTCATATTGATAGCAATCATCTCATGAAAAGTGCTCAACTTTGTTACCTATTTCAATTAACCAAAGTGTCTATTAAAATAAATGAAATGTAAAATTGGTTGAAATTAAAATGATAATACTAAATACTGGAAAATAAAGGAAAAAAACATAATCTCCTATACATCATTGGCAGAAATAAAAAAATAATGCACTCATTCTAAACAAACTCTAGATGTTTCCTGTAAAAATAAATATGCAATTTCCATATAACCAAGTAGTGGAATTCAGGGCCGTTATCTTATAAATTAGAGAATTTATGTTTGTGCAAAAAATGCAAGCATGCATATTCAAAAATCTTTATCTGTGTTAGTCTCAAACTGATAAAACAGTTCAAAATCCACACACAGGTCAACATTAAACCATGGCAAAGCATGTAATGTATTAGGTAGGACTCAGAAATTATAATAAATGAAATAGTTAAAAATATATATTTACATAAAAACATAAATTTAAAAAAAACACTTGTCCAAAGGTTACATGTTGTGTGGTTTCATATTTTTTTTCATTTATTTTTATTTTATTAAAATACAAATGTCAATCAGACAGTTTCAAAACACCTTAACCATACAGAGTCCATGAATTAATACATTACAAACTGTTTCCATAACGTTTTGGTATTGTACAAGGTGCATACATGATATTATATTTACAGGATTTTATAGCTGAATTATATCAAAAATTCAATAATTATTTACCTAGTGGATGACCATAGCACTAAAAGCCGACATAATATCCTGTCCAACCACCATTAGTGCAGATCTTGCCTATCATAGAATTATGTAGAAGCCCAACATTATCTATCCCAACTGTACTGTCTATGCACACACATCATGATTTTTTCTTTCTACAACCCTTCCTTTGTCTACACCTGTCAAAAGTGGGCACTCCATTGACATTCAACTACCTTAGGTGCTTGAACTCGACACCACAATCCAACACAGTCCAGCATTCTGCAACCATAGGGAGTTATTCAAAGAAATTGTCGACCATATCCATT